>JAEQBH010002230.1:0-60000 GCA_016808115.1 Tetrastigma voinierianum | reverse complement strand
CCTGTGCGAGGTTAGTATACCTTCAGAACTATCGTTACCCCCGAGGATTGTCTTCCTTTGTGTCACTCGAGAGGACTTCGCGAAATCGGGGTAATGGCGCAATTCTTATGGGTATAAGAGCCCGACCCTTCGAGATCCAAAATCAATAAACCAATAATCTGAAGTAAATTCGTAAACTGAAATGAACAAGATACTGGAAAATACTGCAGGAAAGATCAATTCTAACTAAACGTTCTCTTGATGGAGAATTTGGGTTCCTTGATTCTTGAATTACGCTTTTCTGACATTCAGCGATCAATAGAGCATTGCCCGATTGGGAGGCGGAACAATCGAATTTGGTACAATGCACAGAATTCCATGCGTTCGGTAGTAAACTGAAAAGAAGTGATTTTGATTCGACTTCAGCTCAGCGATAACATTCAGATCAGGCAAAATAAAGCGAAAAAAAAAAAAAAAAGAAATCGAGAAATAATATGTTCTAAAATGACGAAAAGAAAAGAAAAGAAAAGAAAAATAAAAGTGAAACTGAATTTCTTAGATCTCTCTCTTGATGCGCTGCGACTTGCGTTTCAATGGGTAGCTTTCTATTTATAGGGTTGCTCCTAAACCCAATGTGACCTCGTGGATTTCAAAGTACCCAAGTGCCCGTGTCACCGCTCATGTCATGTCTTCAGCTCGTCAGCGACATCGACCATGTCACATCGACTTAAAGTTCTGCATCTTATGAACTGGTCGTTCATGTTGTCACGACACCAATCTTATGCCCTTGCAGGTTTCAGTTGATTGCTTGTGATGTCGCGACATCATGGCCTTGTCGCGACATCCATTCTAGTCCTTTGCAGTCTTCAATGGTTTGTTCCCCGACGGCCCGCATCGATGTTGTCGCCATACGGCTCAAGTCTCTACACCCTTCCACTGTCAAGGCTTTCGCGGATGTCGCCACCTCGCTTTCTACGATTATCGCCCGGGTTCGCTACTTGAACGGTGTTCCTCGATGTCGCGACATCGCCTAAATTCTTCAGGCTCTTCTAATGCTGAGAAGCAGTCGCGACATCGCCTTCTTCGCCGCGACATCGGGCAAATTAACCGCCGTTGTGAATGGGTGCTTCACGCCGCGACATTAACTTTTACTCGCTAAGCCTTTCGTGATGTTTTTTGATGTCTTGATTCTATCCATAATCTTTGCCAGATTGTCGTACTTGGTGTCGCGACATCTGTCTTCTTGATGCCGGTCATCACTTGACGCCGCTAAGTTGCACTGCTTGCTTATGATGTCGCGACTTCGCACTTCCCGCCGCGACATCACTTTAATTTCGCTTCTTCCTCACCGCCACGCCGTGATCCCCGCTGCGACCGCATCAAATTCCTTTTTAATCTTCCCCGAGCGTCGCTACCTCGAATCGACTGTGGCAGACCTCAAGACTCCGCATCAATAGTTCAGCTAATCGCTTATTTCGCTTCTACTATCGACCGCATTTTTATCCACTTATCAGCTGTGTATTTTCTTCATCTTTTCGTTTCCTTCCCCACGATAAATTGGTGAGTTTCTTCATAATTCTGTATATTAAACATTCAATTTTAACTGAAAATCAAACAGAAAAATGGACTAAAAAGAGATGACTTTTAAGCTCATCAAACTCCCCCAAACTTAAAATTTTGCTTGTCCTCAAGCAAAGGAAAATAAAGAATTGTTCGGTCTCAAACAAAAAGGACATTTTCCGTGATTTGTTCCGCAGCTTCATTCACCTTACTCGCAATGCAAGGTATGCAAAATTTTCTAGTGTTACTTAACTTCAAGTCCAGCTCAAGGTTGGTCTTCTACTTTATGTTATGCAACCATCATGTTGAGATTGTTTTACAAACAATATACTCATTGATCCTCGTGAATAATGAATCAAATTCCTTTCAATTTATGGCCGTAGTCATTTAACTCCCTAAAGTTCTTCGCCAATTCTTGAATGTTCTTCCAAATTACATAGGCTTGTTTTTCATATTGATCTCCACTAATGTAGGTGAATTCAGCCTTCCAGATCAATCAGGTCTGGGCTTATATCATGAAAGCCTGGGTAATGGGCAGATGGAAGGAATTTTTAGGTTAAGATCACCTCGAACATTTTCTTTCTCTCTTCCCCTTCTTTCTTATACTTTCTCTAGCAAACTCCCCTAAACTTCATGTTTGGGATATCTCTTGATTTCCTTCTCAAGCCTAGAAACTGTGAGTCTCCTCTATTTGACCCTTATAATTTCACTGAGGAATTTCAGTTTGCTACCACTGGGAGTGGATAGTGCAATGTTTTAACTTTTAGGCTTTAACACTCTAGCTTAACTTGGGTTAGTAACTCCCATACCATGGCATAGGGTACTAGGTGGTTGAAACAATCCCTAAGAACTTAATTGTTGTTCAAGAGAGTTTGAGCTGAAGGATAAAATCTATCCCTATGTTTCCTTTTCGCTTGCATTTTCTGCTCCTTGCCTTTTCTATCATTCCCCTTTTTGAGTTCCTCAAAATATAAACTCCCAAACTTCATTCCCTTTTCTTCCTCTTTGAATTCCTCAAGACTGTGAGGTTCTTATCAAGTAGATTTGATGTCTTAAGATGAGTTGGGTTTCATGGGTCTATTTTTTAAAAAAATGCTTGTCGCTCAATTCCCTCTGAATCCACTGTGATATGCCCCATATGAATAAGGATGGCTAGAATGGCTCAAACTATCCAAGAATGGCTCCTCAGATTATCTCTCGTCAATCACCTAGGATTTCACTTCAATCAATAATCTAACAAATTCTAGAACTGGATTTATCAGTCGTGACTAACTATAAGAGTAGATTCTCGACCCATTTTTATTTAGCAGCTTTAGGGGTAGTTGTTAATTTTATATTCAACAAAGTCTTGACTTGATCGCTCATACTCACAAACTCATAACAGGTTGTTCCATCCGTTGTATTACCTTCCTCTAAACTCGATTCCACGTTAAATATAAGTACTTATTCTCGCAATTAAACTAGATACATTTTCGGTCCTTATTCGCAATTTCCTCATTTCTAAATTATTCCTACTTAGAATCGTTATTCAATTAAGATAATGTCCTCTCATAGCTTTATTCTGAACTTATTTCCTACTTTGATTTCCTAATCATTCAACTGTTAAATAACATAGCTATTGAATAATCAAATGCAAAGTAGCACCAAACAATTCAATTTAAATTTCATTTTGAGATTCGATTTTCTTTTGGTAACTATTTAGAAACACAAAGATAGAGTGAAAGTGGAAAGTAGTTAAGTTGGCAAATTTAGGGAATGGACTTATTTCTTTTTTTCTTTTGTTTGCCGGAGTAGATATTCGGGGGATCCAGTCAAGTGGTATCTAAAACAGTTGGAATGGGGAAATTTCTCATTTCATTCTTCCTTCTCTTTTTGCTTTCCTTTCTCGCTTGTTCTTCAATGAAGATTTGATTGGAGTAGTCCACCTTCTCATTCAGTTGATCTTGTCTCTTCCCCAGGCTATTCATTGTATTCTCCATCTCCGTCATTATTTCCAGAAATTTCGAGAGATTATTGTTGATCAGATCCAAGTTTTCCAACCATTCTACTGCCTCAGAGTTTTACTCCTTGATTCTTTGGTCTCCTCATTTCATCCGTACCTTCTTCGAAATCCCTTTGTATAGACTTGTATAGAATTTGGGATCCCTTGATCCGGGACGTCCATTTGGTTGCAGTATGTTTTTCTTCTTTCTCCTTCATGATGGTTAAGAGTCAGAATCGCGCCTAAATCCCATTTTGTTATAGAACGTCTCATGAATCGCTCGAGTTTCGCAGGTGTTTGCTATCTCTTCTCCATTTCCTTCTTGAAATCTTCCTCTACGCTTTAAATATCCCTTTCTTTCACTGTTCTTTCTCTTTTTCAGCCGCTTTCTTTGTTCTCTTCTTTGAAATTCGATCTAAACTTTTCTTCTCTTCTACGCCCGATTCAAAAACCTTCTTCTTTCTCTCGCAATTTCTCCTTCTCCACTTTAATCTTCTTTTTAATTTTTCATAAACTTCTTCCCTGGTCCTTGTTATAAATCTACTCTTTCTCCTATTTCCATCTTATTTGCATGGCGAGGAGCATCATGATTGTCTTGTTCTCTTGTGTCCCCTAGAACTTTTTCCTCTGCTTCTCGAATATTCGCTCTGCATGGAGGGAGAACCGGCTAGCGGGAAGGAGAACCACTGACTTCACATCCCGTCAAAGTATGTTCCGCAAATGTGAAATTATGACACTATCTGGAGTGAGTTTCAGAAACCATTTCTTCTCATTGCTAGCTTCTCCCGCTTTAATCACACCCCTTTTTCTGGGCTTCTCGGGTCCTTTACTCACTTCACACAAGAGGGTATGTCGTAGTGAACTTTTCTCCCAATTCTAACTCCCAAACAAGCATGGTGATTGTAACTGTTGTCAGCGAGGGATCATCCTTCAAGCCTCCCTTCGTGATACCTCATTATCGAATTTCTATTATCATTCCTATGTCGATCTTATACCCTTCGTAATTTGGCGTATAACATCACAAATTCTTCCCGTCTCTCAACAGGCTCAAGTGTCTCGTTGGAACCAAACAGAAAGCTAAGAAATAAAACCATACCTTGGCCTCCTCAGTTGAGGTCGCCCAGTGGTTTTTGGTCCTCCCTTCTCTGCCTCGATTCGCTTCCACAAGTGAGTTTTTTCGCAATTTCTCTTCAAATCTGTTTTTCTATAAGCTTTTTGAATTTCGCCCCATGTTTGTGTGTCCCGCCATTTCATAGACTTGTTAATGGCCTCGTGGCCCTATGGCACCGCAGGCTCCTCCGACGACCTAGATTGTCCTTCCGCCATCGATTCAGAAACCTTACTACTTCACAGATATCCTCGCTTCTCTCTTTTCGACAAAGTAGAGGGTTTCCCAACCTCTTTTGCTTTAACTCATTTCTCAAGGTGGGATAGGTTTTTGAATCGCTCTTTCGGCTGCAAACCTTTCCGTAATGTTTCTCCAGTTCGAGTAGGCTCTTCTGACAATAAAATCTTCGATTTCTCTCTTCTCACTTTCTCCTTTGCCCTGTGTTTCCTTCAGAAACTGCCGGTCCCTCTAATGCTTCTAGCAGATTCCTTCATCTCAGGTTTCTTCTCATGGTTTTCTTCAGCCAAGCGGTAATCGCTTTCCTCCCCTCGGGAATTTTCCCGTTAGTGTCATTCAGGGTTCAGCCATTTGATAGTTAAGGAAAGCTTCAAGATTTAAAATTAGGTTTTTAAGGGCGAATCAGAGGGTAGTATAAATGATCGTTCCGAAATTTGGAGTAGTTGGAAAAAGTTCCACCATTCGCTGTAATTGAATCACCATTTATACTCTAATGATTATGTCATTAAATTTCATGTCGCGGCTTAATGCCACAGAAACAAGATGCCTTGCCATTTTCAAAATTAAAGGCAAACTTTAAAATTTGCCAATTCTGGTATCACCGCCGCGACATAACATTTCCTTTGTCAGCTACATTCTCAAACCTCGTGGGACAAGTCATCCCTCGTGATACCAAGTATTTCAGCTGAGTAGTTGCGATGTCGCGACACTTCCTTTTAAAGGAAGTTCTCTTGTCGCGACTTCAGCCTTAGCTCAATGTTCATAGAGTCTTCATTCTTAGATATTCTAAATCCTTCAACATCAAATGAATCACTTCACACAAAGAATTCATACATGTACTAAATTCACTTCCGCAGAATTCTTATATAGGAGAAAAAAATAATTGCTTCCCTTTTTCCTGTGATTCTCAATGAGTTGTTGAAGCATCCAATGAATTGCTCCTCCCTCCTTTCCTTGCATTTTTGCTCACACAACCCGTAATACTTAGCGTAATTGATTTATGATCAAACTAAAACAGTCCCAGATATCTGCTAATAACCAAAACAAATTTAACTAAAATTCAAATAGAAAATTAGAAATTCAGATTTCTATGGGCTGCCTCCCATCAGCCGCTTCCGTTCGAGTCCTTAGTCGACTTATTGTGTTCCTTCTTCTTTCCTCCTCAAGAACCATTGAGTTCTTCACTTTCCTCTTCCCCGTTGAGATAATGCTTTAACTTTGTCCATTGACCTTGAATTCTTCCCCATTATCTGACTTAATGCTATCGTCTAAAATGTAAGAGTTTGAGCCACCACTGTATGGTCCACTCAGCTTGATTTTTAATTTATCTGAAACAATTTCGCCGAACACCAAAAGTAAAGACCTGCTCCCTCGCTTTTTAACTTCTTTCCTCGTAGATTTTCTGATCATGCCATTTCTTTGTCTTCATTTTGTAAATTCTAGCATTGTCATAGGCTTCATTTCTAGCCTACCTGCATGCTTGAGCAATCTTTCTCCTGCAAATTCTTAAAATCAAAGTTTAAACTTCTTGATAGTCTACATTGCTTTTGTGTTCTAATTCAAGAGGTAGATGACATGGTTTGCCAAAACAACTCAAATGGGACATTCCAATGGGGTTTTGTATACCCTGTAAGCCCAAAGTGCACTCACTGGGCTTGGGTAAGACCAATCCTTCCCGTCGAGCCTGCAGCCTTTTTCAAGCATTCTTTGATCTCCCCGTTGGAAATTTCGCTTGTCCATTGGTTTGTAGACGATAGGCTAAGCTCATAATATGCTTATCCACCCAAGCCATGGAGTTTCAAACATTTTATTTGCAAAAATGGGTTCCCCATCACTACTGATGGTTCCGTGTCTCCAAACTCCTCAAATATTCTTTGCAGAACCTAAAAAACTTATTAGTACTATTCTCGGGACAAGCACGCTTCAATCTATTTGATCACCCATCAAGTAGTAGTATATAAGCCTAAATGATGGTGGAAAAGGTCCCATAAAAATCTATTCCCCAAATGATCAAAAAATTTGTATCACCATAATACCTTTAGGGGGCATTTCATTCCCGTCGCTGATATTTCCAATCCTTTGGCATCGACCACAATATTTTCACCCACTCCGCACAATCTCCGAAGAGAGCGCCAATAAACCCTCGATCGAGTATCTTCCGAGTCGTTCTTTCTCCAGAAAATGTCCCCATATGGTGATGCATGGCATTCATTTAAATGTTGCCTTGTTCACTCTTCTCTGCACACATCTTCTTATTATCATGTCGCTCCTCTCTTGAATAATAGCCAGGGTCATCCCAAATATAATATCCGCGCCGCTCCGGAAGCCTCTTCGTTGCAGCTAAATCAAGGCATATTCCACAAGCCGATAATTCACAATATCAAAGATACCATGGAGGTTGTAAGGAAACCTGAATAATTGCTCATCCGGGAAGTTCTCGTTAACCCGCATTATTTTCTTCTTCATCGCTTTCTACTCTTGACAAGGCCTGGCCATCACATTGTCACATCCCTTTTATCTTTGATTTCCAAATCAAACTCCCGCAATAAAGAAGACCACCTTATCAATTTGGCTTTGGCTTCCTTTTGACATCAAGTATTTGATCGCGCGTGATCACAGGAATTACCGCGCGGGATCCTAAATTATCACCTAAATTTTTCAGCAAGCAAATACTATGGCTTATCTCCTTTTCGGGCCATTCGAAAGGCTCAGGAGCCATTGAAGGTCTTACTAGCATAGTATATGGCCCCGAATACTTTCTTTGCCCCAACAGCCTATAGCAAAATCACTGCATCACACATTACTTCAAACCCCCATTCCATTCTCGTGCCCATTATAGGTGCTTCTACCAATCTAATTTTGATTTTCAGTGCTATGCATTTCGCAAGAGTCATCAAAATCGAATCCTTGTATCCTTCCGCAATCCAGATAGTGGTCCGGCTATTTTAGAAAAGTCTTTGATGAACCGTAAAATCCCAAAGATGCCCCCAAGAAACTTCTTTACTCCTTTTAATGGGTGGGTAGGAAAGAGTCTTAATGATTTGATACTTGACTGGTCAACTTCTAAATTAACAGCGTAAATTTTATGCCCAAGAACAATACCTTCTCGGTTACCATAAATGACATTTTTCCCAATTCGCTTAGTCGTTGTCTTGCATCTTTAGCATCAGCTTCCGCATTATTTAAACATTGATCAAAGTCGATCCATACACAAGAAAATCATCCATGAAAATTTCCATTTTCGACCAAATCTGAGAATATATTATCATGCATCTCCGAATGTAGCTGGAGCATTACATAACCTAAACGCATCCTTCTTCGAATGCAAAGGTGCCATAAGGGCATGAACGTAGTCTCGATCCTCTGGTGCAATAGCAATCTGATTATATCCTGAGTACTCATCCAGAAAACAAAAGTGTGGGTGCCCTGCTAACCTATCCAACATCTGATCAATGAAGGGCAAAGGAAAATGATCCTTTCTGGTTGCTGTATTCAATTTCCTGTAATCAATACATACCCTCCATCCCGCTGTCACGTTCTTGCTGAACCCATTTCTTTCATTTCGATCACAGAAACTCCCCTTTCTTTGGAACCACATGAACTGGCTCACCTAAGGACTCGGCTCGATATAGCATAGATAAACCAAAGATTTGACAATTTGAGCACCTCTTCTCACTTTCTACTTCCTTTATCACTGATTCACCTTCCTTCAGGTTTCACAGATGGTTTTGAAGTCTCTTCTGGAGTAATCTATACTGCAAATCACTTCGACCGACACCCTTCACTCTTCAACGGACTGCTTAGCGATTCCTGTAAGCTTCCTAATATTTCCAGCGAATCTGCCTCTCATTCTCACTTAATTTTGCTGAAATGATCACTGGTTTTTTCTTTGGTAATTCTGGGTAGGCATAATCTTTTAAGTGACATGGCAACCTTTCAAAACTAAACCTTCGCATCGGTCTCTCGATGAATCTCCTTTTTCACTATCTTCCCATTATCTTTTCTGCTTTTGTTTCAAGCTCAACACGCTTATAGCATGAGAACTGCTGTATGGAAATTCACAGACATCTTCAAAAGATACCGGGAAATCATCTCCGTTTTCTATTGATAAAACCGGAGGTTATAATTATCATAATATCGAGTTTGAAATAGAGACAAAATCGGCCACATTCAGCCTTCCTCTTTTCCCCGTCTATATTTTTAGCGCACTCTTTAATCACGTTAAACACAAAGAGCTTCTTCTCAACCTTAAGATGAGAACTCTTTTGCATGTCAATCAAGGTCGCCCAAATAGCCAGAATGGCTTCTCCTAATAGCAGGCGTTTCAGAATCTTCCATGTCCGTATCGATGAAGTCTAATGGGAATACAAACTTCCCAACAAGTGACCAACACATCTTCAATGACCCTTCGTTTCACCTCATCGACCGGTTCGCCATTTGAAGAGTAACAAATAGGAATAAGTTCCCAAACTTAATTTCTAGCAATGTAGTTAGGCATTAGATTGATACTGTACCTGAGTCACATGTAGCTCATGGAATTCCATTCCTCCAACAATACAAGGAATTGTGAAACTTCCCGGTCCTTCATCTTTACCGGTAGTTTCTTTCGACATCGCATTCAAAGTGGCAAAGTGAGATTCACTATTCCTTCTTCTACTGTTTTTCTTCTTGCTCGCATGTCCTTCGTAAATTTCAAGATAGTGGCATCTAGTCGTCACTTCGTGAAAGGCATACCGATCTCCTTGTGCTTTTTGAAAGTTTTCAAAGAATCTGAACGTTCCTCCATCTTTGATTTAGTCTTGTGGAAATGGACTCCGCAGCTTTGTTCCTTGATGTTCTTCTTTTTCTACTCTTCTTGTCATTCTCCAAGTTCTTTCCCTTCGGGTCTTGCTACTTGTCAGCCGTCACCTTTTTCTTTCTTTCTCTTCTAATCTTCCCACTCCTCAAATTATCACCCATGCAAAATCTTGGGTTCTTCCTGTGTCACTTGGGAAGGCATCTTTCCTCCGGCTTTGCGTGGTTAGTAATAAATCATTCTGATTTCAGGTCTCCGTGTTCTTCAGTGATGATTGGTGGTAGTGTTCGAAAATTTGAGAATTGGTAAGTACGCTCTAATTCTCCAAACTTTGTTCATGGAGGTTCAACAAGCCTTTTATTATCCCCCATAAACCGGCAGATCTGCTCCTCAAAAGGGGCTCTCCGACCTCCGAGACATTCGCTTCGTGCCTATTTTTGTCGCGCCGGGCCGCCGGAACTCAGGCGTTTGCACTCCCTTGATGAGTGGCTCTGCCCTGCCTTTGGGGGCCTTGAGAAGCCCCTCCACCATACGAAGTTCTCATGGTTCCAGTGCCGGGTGATAATGTGCTGGAAGGTTAGGATTGGCTCAAATGGTAAGCCCGCTCACCTAAATAATTAACCTTCTTCAAGATCATACAGCCCTTCGCTACTCTTTCAAAGACTTCTTCATTAGCTCCCTTCAATTGTCTTATCGGCAGAGCTGTGTGTCTTTCTTTCTTGCTTGTCTAATCCCATGCATAATGGCATCTCAACTTATTTCACTACAATACTATTTGCTTACTCCATGATCCCCTTTCCTCTGCCGTTTCCTCTTGAAAGTTCTCGAAGGAGTTTTCATGTTACATTTAATACGATCTTCAATCACTCTTTTGCCTCTTCTCAAAGATCTTTTCGCTTGAATGCTCTTACAAAGATGAAGCATCAATGATCCCCTTTGATATATCAATCTTCATAGTACGATATATACGTCCATCCGAAGTCTTCGATCTATCCCATCGGACATCTCCTCAAGAACTGCTTGTTCCTTCCTTGTGCTACATACGTGCTTTCTTATCTTCCCTTGGCCGGGAACGACCTATGATCTCTCCTTCTTCTCGCGGGTTAGGTCAGAGCAATCCGCCAGGGAAGGCCTCAATCCACCTCCTGCGATCAACATAACCATACGGGTAATGCCGATTCATACCATGCGGGTCGCCGACTCTTGTGAGAATGGAATAGATGCGCTTATAATCCTCTGGTCTCAATTCTATCTCACCAATAAGATTAGCCGATCCTAGAAATCTCCCGTGTGCCGTTCGATTCTTCGTGGGATGGTTTAACTGATACGCCGACCATCAGAATCGCTGTCGGGTTTCAATTCAAAATTATTCAAGCACAATCGCAGGCCGTCCCTACGATGAGTATTCTTCCTGTATAATTGGTCTCCAAAAATCCTCCATTGTATTAGTGACTGGAGGCCTTCTAGCTCCCTCTATATGTATTTCAACCTTAATCCCGCCCTCCTTCCCCGCCATGCCTGAAGCTCAGCCTTCGGTCTTTCTTAAGCTTCCGAGCCGCCCTTTTCTATTTGTGGTCACTGAATCGGCTCCAAGTGGTCCTCGGTTTCCTTATGCATCAAAGTTTCTCTCGAAAGCAAACACAATCCCATTAATAGGATTAGTCAAATTATCAAACAATATTCAATGTCTGCTAAAAGTTGCTGGTCAATTGAACCACTGTCTAAGCACTATTTTTGTTCTTTTTTTTAAAAATGTCCAAATTAGTGTTTCCTTCTTTCATCAGATTATTGATTTATTAAATTCTTTCGATCCCCAAGTAAATCTTAATTTACAAAACTTGTTGACCAACCAAAACACGATACAAATTTATGACACTATTACTAAAGGACTATCATCTAATCCCCAAGAATGATCAAACTTTGTCTTTATCCTGCTACACTATATAACCCACCAATCTCTTAAAATAAATCATGTTCAAAAATTTGGTTTTGGTCCTATTCTCGTAAGGGATGTGTCGACAAGTAATAAATGGATTAAGTCCGAGTATCGATCCCACAGAGATCTCAAGAATTTTAAATCAATCCACTCGACTAATTGTAATTCATACTATTTGGACCATCGCTGATAAAAGTGTTCAAATGGGTGAAAGCTTCTAAATTAACTAAACGCAAGAAAATGAAATTAGAATAACCTAAATAAATGAATGAAGGTAAAACTAAGTTCTATAACAAGAGAAATCAATACTAACAATTATCATAAAAGAGACACATCAAGAGAAATAAAATGTAGTGAACCATCAATTCTCAGAGAATATTGATTTCGAATTTCTTGATTATCTCAAGTTCAAAATCTGTCCAAGGCAATTTTAGTGCAGCTGGATCTCTCCATCTACACTTTCTGCGATTCCCATTTTTCCCGATTCTCTCGACTACGTGGATTTAGATAACTACTTTAACAAGAACTTCCTTAATCCGGGTATTTTTCTTTTGCAATACTTCATACCCATTTTATGGACTCCGTACACCTTAGCTCCTGAAGTTACTCCGTCACAAGGATATACAACTTCCAAATTACTCTTCTCGAAATTAGAATCGATCGAACCTTCCTCGATTAGATCCGGCCACCACTTAATGATCGACCTCACTTATCCACTGAGGTGAAATCTCCGCTTGTTTAAATAGATAAGTCGCTCAACTCGCTCTTGACTTCAAGTGAGAAGAGGATTTATCTATGAACGGTAAAGCGCGCAAAGGATCCTCTTGCACAGCGTGCTAGTATACCTTCAAAGAACTATACGTTACTCCCTGGGGATTGTCTCTTCCCCGTGGTCATCGAGGACTTCCTTGAAATCGTGGTAATGACGCAATTTAAAGGGTATAAGAAACCTGAGTATCTAGATCCAAAATCAATAAACCAATAATGTGGGAAGTACCAGAAACTGAAATGAACAAGATAATCGAAAATACTACAGAAAGATCAATTTAACTAAAACGCTCTTCACTTTTTCGAGGTCAGTTCCTGACATCGACTACGCACTACAAAGATTCCACCGATCAATAATCGATCACATTGAAATCGAACAATCGACCTCGTAATCGTCCTGAAATTCCATTAATGCTCCGTGTAGTAACTTGAAAAGAAATTGATTTCATTCGCCCCGCTCAACGAGCAATATCTCGTATCCAAACAAATAAACGAAAAAAAAAAAAAAAAAGAAAATACAGAAATAATCACTCTAAAATGACGAAAAGAAAAGAAAAGAAAAGAAAAGAGAAATAAAAGTGAAGCCTAGGCTACCGTGATCTCTCTGAGGCGCCGCGACTTATGTTTAACTGGTGAAGCTTTATTTATAGAGCTTCTACCGGGGCCCTAAACCCAATGTGTAGACCATTGTGGGTTTCAAAGTACCCAGCCCAGTCATCGCTTCATGTTGGGTGCCTCAGCTCTCTGTCGCGACATCGAATCTCATGTCGCTGAAG
The DNA here is from genome assembly GCA_016808115.1 of Tetrastigma voinierianum. NCBI lineage: Eukaryota > Viridiplantae > Streptophyta > Magnoliopsida > Vitales > Vitaceae > Tetrastigma > Tetrastigma voinierianum. The sequence continues at coordinate 46,860 of JAEQBH010002230.1, read as the reverse complement.
ACGACTTAAAGTTCTCAGATCTATGAATCGGTCGCTCATGCTGTCACTTAATAATCACCCATGCCTCAGGTTTCGCTTGATTGCCAGATAGTCGCGACATCATGGCCTTGTTGCGACATCCATTCTAGTCCTTTGCGCCTTCTTCAATGGTTTGTTCCCTCGGCGTCGTATCGTGATGTTGTCGCCATGGGCTCGCGCCTCTGGCATTCTTCGCCACCGCCGGTCGCGATCGCAATTTCAGCCTTCAGCCGCACCGCCCCGTATCGCTTATTAACGCAGTTCTCGATGTCGCGATACCAAATAATTCTTATTTTCACGCGAGCCAGGTGTCGCTGATATCGTACTTTTCTTGTCATGACATCAAGTAAATTAATCGCGTTGTGAATGGGTGCTTTCGCGCCGTGATTAACTTCACGGCTAAGCCTTCGTATGTTTTCAGGATGTTCCTCGACTTCATCCATAATTTCTCCGCCAGATTACTTGTTGTATTTGGTGTCGCGACACCGCCTTTCTTGTTCGCGACATCACTTGATGTCGGCCGGAAGTTGGGACCGGTTGTTTATGATGTCGACGCACTTCCCGTCGACATCACTCTTTAATTTCGCTTCTTCTCGCCGCTTGGTCGCCGTGATCCCCGTCGCGACCGCATCAAATTCCTTTAAACTTCCCGATGTCGCCACCTCGTGAATCGATCGGTAGGGATCTCAAGATCGCATCAATAGTTCAAACAATTGCTTTATTTCGCCATTATCGACTGCATTTTATCCACTTATCACGTATTTTTCATCTTTCTTCGCCTTCCCCGCTAATGACAAATCGGGTGAGTTTTCTTCATACTATGTATATTAAACATTCAATTTTAACTCAAAATCAACGTAAAAATGGACTAAAAAGATGACTTTTAAGCCTATCGTTGTCCTTGTGCCCACCATGATATTACATGTCGCTTCCTCCACCCCCATGATATTACATGCTGCCTCCCACCCCCATGCTGGTTGTACCTCGCCAGCATATGGAATGCCTAGTCACCCCAGTCACCAGACCCGCCTGTGTGGTCAAGGCCCAGACAACAAGGTCCCGCCAGCGCCGTGACATGCCCAGAACACTGCCCCGGCGTCCCAGCCTCCAGCGCCACGGCATGCCCAGGCACGGATCTCGCCAGCGGCCTGCCCAGCACAAAGGCTCCCTGGCCTAAGTGCAAGTGTCACCAGCATCGTGCCCCTGCCTAGCACCACGATACATGCCCAGCACCTGATCCGCCTCAGGCTTGCTCATAGGCATCTGCTCCCGCCCATGCCATGACATGCCCAGGCATGGTGCCCGGCTCCTAGTGCCATGACACACCGGGCACCTGCGGCCCTCGGCCTAGGCGCCATGACATGCCCCGACACCTGCCCCGCCCAGCGCCAAACATGCCCAGCACTGCAGATCCACCCTAGTGCTTCATTTACACCTGCCCCTGGCCAGACGCCGTTTAAAGACTCTGCCTCGCCTGTGTGTCGCTTGCACCTGCGGTTTCCGTGCCTAGTGCCAGACATGCCTAGGCACGTGAGGCCCGGCCCTAGTGGGTTTGCCTGCCATCTGCCCCCAGCCAGTGCTCTCGTTTCTTAAGACCTGGGCTCTACTAGTGCCATGACATGCCCAGACAAGGGTTCCCGCCCAGCGCCCTGCCTAGGACAAGGTGCCACGGCCTGCAGCACGCGCCATGCCCACACAGGGTGCCCGGTCTAGCGCCACACATTGCCAGGCACCTGCCCCGCCTAGTGCCGCCAAAGAGACATTACCTTGTAGAGCAAGTTCCCCACAGCACTCGTCACAAAGTGGCCTTGGGTGATTACGCCATGCTCAGAAAGCCTCGCCTTAGTACTACGGCATGCCTGTGCACCCAAGTGGCTCGGCCCAAGGCCAGGGCACGCCTAGGCACCTGCCCGGCCCAGCGCCATGACACACCCAGCACCCGCCCTACCCAGCGCCACGGTCTGGCACGGCGCCCGACCTGGGCTGACATGCCCAGGCACGAGATCCGGCCCAGGCTCGGCGGCCTCCCGGCCTGTGCTTGCCTACACGGTGCTCGGCCCAGCCATGACATGCTCCAGGCACGATGCCCTCGGCCTAGCGCCACGCACACGCCTAGGCACCTGATCTCACTTAGTGCCAGCGCGGCATGCCCAGGGCACCGTGATCTCGCCCGCTAGTGCATGCCTCCCAGAACCAAGTGTTCTGGCCAGCAGCTCCTCGCCTAGGCACTCCGTGCCTCGGCCCAGTGCCGCGACATGCCCAGATTAAGGGTCCTCCGCCCAGTGCCCCCAGACAGGTGCCATGGCTCAGCGACATGCCACATGCCCACACAGGTGCCTCGTCAAGCTTACAGATGTCAGTGGGATCGCAGCCGCCTCAGTGCAAGGCATGCCTAGGCACTGTGGCTCCCAGCCTGGGCTGCCATGACATGCTCACAAGGTGATTTACTTTAGTGTCATGGCTCACAGACAAGAGCTCACTGTGTGCTTTTGCCCACACCCATGCTCCTGGGCTTAGCGCCAAGATTACTGCCCAGGCACGATGCCCTCGGCCCAGCGCCGCGACACGCCCAGGCACCCGTGATCCTGGCCTACAAGCCATTGCATGCCCAGGCACTGATGATCTCACTGCAGCGATGCCTCCTAGGAACCCAAGGCTTCGCCAAGGCTTCCTCGCTTCAGCACCTGGGCAAGCTCCCGCCTCAAGGCCATGACACGCCCAGACAAGGCGACATTCGGCCTAGTGTCACGCTCCTGCACTGCCTCCATCCGAACTCTTTCCGGCGCACCACGTCCGCGCCGGTGTGCCTGCCTCGGTCATCATCTCCCAGCCTTGACATGCCCAGGGTAACGATGCCCCTGGCCAGCGCCACACACTACGCCCCGAGCAACGCGATCTCGCCCAGCGCCAGCGGCATGCCCAGCACCCATGATCTCGCCCAGCGCCGCTTCCCAGGAACCAGGCTTCGCCAGGCGCCACGCCTAGCACGCGCTCCCCGGCCGCTGCCATGACTCAGGAACGATGCCTCTACGGCGCTTGCCTAGTCACGTGCCTCGCCAGTGCCATGATACACTGAACATGTCCCCGTCTCAGTGCCCTGTTTAGACAGGGTGCCAATGGTCAGCGACATGCCATGCCCACACGTGGTGCCCCCGCCTGGGCCTGCCACGGCACTGCCCAGCACCTGCCCCTGGCCAAGGCAAGGCATGCCTGGGCCACCTGCCCCGGCCTAGGGCGGGCACACGCCTAGGCACGGTGCCTGGCCTAGCGCCATGACATGCTCAGGCACGGTGCCCGGGGCCTAGTGCCGCTGGCCCTCCGCACACTCCGCCCTATCCTTAGTGCCATGACATGCCCAGCAAGGTGATCCGCCCATTATGCTCAGTTTATCCCGGGCACCCGGCCCCCGCCAGTGCTTGCCTGGGCTGACCCGTGGCCCTGCTGGCTCCCCGGCTCCAGCGCCACGACACCCATGCACCAGATCTCGGCCTAGTGCATGCCTCCCAGCCAGCCCCTCGCCCCAGCGCCCACGCCGACACCCGCGATTCCCGCGCGGTCTCCTGGCCAGCCATGACATGCCCAGACACGGTGATCTCGGCCTGGTCACGCCCAGGCACGGTACCGGTCTAGCCCCATGGCATGCCGCCCAGACACACGGGCCCCTCGCCAGTGCCATGCTATGCCATGCCATGCCATGCCATGCCGAGACACACGCGGGCCCCGCGGTCCAGTGCTGGCGCCATGCCATGCCTGGGCACACCCGGCCCGGTCTGAAGGCGCCGCGCCATGCCCAGACACACGATGCCCGGCCGCCAGCGCCGGCGCCAGGCACGCCATGCTCAGACACGGGCCCTGCCGCCAGTGCCATGGCACGCCATGCCTGTAACACCGGGCCCCGTGCCAGCGCTACGGCATGCCATGCCTAGACGACCGGCTCCTGACCAGCGCCATGGCATGCCATGCCTGTAATACTGACCCGGGCCCCGGGCTGGGCATGGCACATGCCATGCCCAGACACACCCGGGCCCGGCGCCCAGCGCCATGGCACATAGACACACCCGGCCCTGCCCAGTGCCATGCCACGCCAGACATACGGCCCCTGCTCAACGCTCGCCATGCCTGGGACACCTGGCCCTACGCTCAGGTTATGGTGGCATGCCATGCCCAGGACACACGGCCCGGCTGGTTGGTTATGGCACGCCACGCTCAGACACACCCGCCCGCGCCTGCGCTATGGCATGCCTGATAGACACATCCAAATTTCTACTAGTGCTAGTGCCATGCCAGACATATGGCCTCGGTCTAGAGCTTTGTCATGCCTAGACACACGGGGCCTTGGCGCCTAGTGCCATGCCATGCCTAGACATAGGGCCTCGGTCTAGTGCTTTGTCATGCCTAGACACACGGTGCCTCGCCCTTGTGCTATTGCCATGCCATGCCATGCCATGCCATGCACACCTGCTCTGCCAGTGCTTTGCTACCCACTCAGAACTCCATTCCATCGCGCCAAGAAATGTAATTTGCACACATGCGGTGCCTCGGCAATATTGATGGTGCCACAACCCTTGTTGGGTCCTGCATTGTACCTCCGACAATATTGGTGGCTTTAGATCTCCTATGCCTTAATCGCCTCCCTCAACCATGCTCGCTTTCTATTCCATTGTTTCTTCCTCATTCAGTCTGTTAAAATATCATTCTCATGACAAAAAATGTTTTTCAATACCTTTCCCATGTTTTCCTATATTCCTATATTTTTAGAGAAAAAATTTTAAATTATCACTTTTTCTATTTAAAATATTATCAAATATTAATATTTTATAGTAAATATTGCATTCCTGAGTCAAATCTGCAACCAATTCCTTTTCCCTATTTTCCCTATTTTTCCTCAGTTTTCAAATCTATTTTCGCCTATATTTTTTCAGTAAACAATTAAAATGTGTATTTATTTCCTCCACTTCAAATCGATCATTCTTGGTCCCAAATATTTTTCCCATGTGAAAATGAATTTTAAAAATATTTTACTATTTTCCCTATTTTTCCCTATTTTCCTCTATATTTTTCTAGTAAATAAAATAAAAATAAATATTTTCTGCGCATTCAAATTTTCTTTTTTTCTTTGGCCATGTATAATTATTATAAGAGAATCAAAAAAAAGGGGACTAAAATCGCTCAGTTAAAATTACGACATGTCCTGCCATGTATGATGTCTTCCATTTTTCCAAAAAGGTCTTATATCATTTTTAGCGGGGTGGTGGTTGCCTCTATGGGCTTGGCAAAGGCACTCAGCCTAGGCACGCTGCCTCATGCTGCCTCCTCGGCCATAGTAATACACCCATGCCACTCGTGGGCATGGCGTGCTCATATGCCACCCACAAAGCCCTCGACATCCGATCGCCGCAGATGGGAATGGCCCCGCTGCTTTGCTCTCCCACTGGCAAATCATTGTCGACTCATGCTTGCTCAAGATGTGCCATGCTGCTTGCCCATGGCCGCCAAGCCTATGGACGGATCTGCCTCCCACGCTGCAAGCATGCCTCCCTGCTCCCACGCTCGTCTCCACGTTGTTTCGGGTTTCGAAGGCACGCCCTCGTCTCCCATCGTCGCTCCGCCTAGTGCATGCCTCCTAGGCACAAATGCCTAGCATCTTGCCCGGGCATGGTGCTCAGCCCAGTACCATTCCTAGACACTGCTCCCCGCCTAGTGCATGCCCAGACAGGTGCCCCGCTTCAGTACCTGCCCCAGGTGGATGCTCTGCCTAGCACTCGCTTGCATGGTGTGCTCTCGGCCTAGTACCTTGCTTCAGATATGGTGCCACTAGTACTGGTTTAGACATATGTTTCTGTTTAGCATTTGAATGCAACATAGAGTAAGAGAGATACTACATGTAATATCATCATGAGATAAGCCCCCTCCGCGCTCGCGCGCGCATGGCGCCGGCCCAAGACTGCAAGACACCCGCCTACTATCAAGAGATGCCTCTCGACAGGCCCCGCCAAAGGCCTGCCTCGCATGGTGCTCGAGCCCAAGGCATGCCTCGACAAAGCCCCCGGCCTAGTGCATGCCCAGACAGTGGGAGCCTCCGCCTGGGGTGCATGCCCATATGGCAGCTCGGCCTAGCGCATGGCCCAGTCACCCGTGCTTGCCTAGTTCACATGCCTGTGCACTGTGGCTCGCTTCAGGCACCTTGTTGGCACAACAGCCATGGTGCCTTCGCCTGGGGCGGGCTCGCTCTAGGCAAGGTGTCTTTCCCCACCGAGTGCATGCCTTGGCGATGTCTGCCTAGTGCATACCTAGGCATGGTGCCTCCCGCTTAGTGCCTGTTAGGTACGTTAGACGGCCCAGGCATCGCCGTCTGCGTGGCCGGCCGGGCTGGCAGGCACACACCCATGCCACTCAGGGCAATGGGAAGCGTGCCCATATGCCACTCCCCAAGTCCCGACATCCGATTGCCCGTACTAGATCCAACGATCCCGCTGCTAGCCTCCCATGCGCTTTGTCGACCGTTGCCCCATGACGCCATGCCGCTCGCCTCGTCCCCCAAGCCCATGCGACCGATGTTCCTCCACACATCAAGCATGCCTCCGCTCCCAGCCATGGTGCTCCGCTTAGTGCCTGGCTAGGCACTATGTCATTCCAAAGGCATGCCCAGGCATGAAGCCTGCCTAGTGCAGCGTCTAGCATCCAGTGCTGCCATGCCTAGGCGGGTTCCTTCAAGGTTTATTGCATTGCCTAGGTAAGGTTCCTCGCTTGGCCTCGCCCAGGCAAAGTTCCTCAAGCTTGGGCTCGCCTAGGCACCTGGCTCCTCTCCCTAGTGCCTCGCTCTAAGCCTCTGTCTCGGACTAATGCAATGACATTGCCTAGACATTAAAATGTCTCTGCCTTAGCACTCATGCCACATGTCAGACACTAAGTGCCTCTAAGATAGTTCATCGCTTCTAGACATGGTGGCTTAGACCGCTTAGGGCTTGCAATCTTGTCATTTGTGGCTTGTCTTCACAGAGTCGACCAACTATTCGCTGTTTCGGAAATAGTGCTATCATTCTTCTCATGCCTACAATGGCACATTACAAAGGTATCACTTGTTGCTTCCGTGTGCTTTTAGAGACAACTCCCAACTAGGTCACGTCGTGCGTGGTGCATCTTGGAAGTCAACCTCGATGGCGTGTGAGTGGTGCTCGGGGTAATGTGGGTTGCAGGCTCCTCGTCGTGCAAAGAACTATTGCCCCGTCCCTCCTCATTCTAGCTACAAAGCGCTTGAATCGCTTCCTGGGCACGTTAATAATGGTTCTGCGGTCGCTTCCCAATCGATGGAATTTTCCTCAATGTTGCCTTTCCGCTGACATCTAGCTCGCTTCATAAAGCAGTGGACTCCGGGCAAGCGATCATCGCGGCTCCATGTACTCCCCACGCGCGGTGACCACGGTGGCGTTTCGCTAGCACGGGCCATGATGATGGTCGCGGTTTCCTGATGCGAACTCCAACACCGTGCATGATCTAATGACCGCCACTATCGCTCGCGGCTTAAGCGTCACATCGACGCCAGACGCGTGGCCACGATCGGCTCATGGTTCTCCCGACACCCATTAGCCCAGCTAGGTGCATGTCTGACAAGCCGCTGTAATAATATAATACAATTGGTCGATCCCGCCACTACCACATGCTTCGTTCTCTCAAAGATTAAGCCACGCATGTGTGGGGCGGCTTAATCCACTCCGATCGTGAAACTGCGAATGGCTCAGGTTAAATCGCTTATAGTTTGTTTGATGGTACTTGCTAATCTGATAACCGTAGTAATTCTAGAGCCAATATTCACGCAACAAACCCCACTTCGTAGCGGATGCATTTATTAGATAGCATTCCATCGCGCCATGCCCGTTGCTCTCATGATTCATGAGCACCCGACGGATTGCACGGCCATCGTGCCGTAAGGACACAGATTATTCAACATCTCGCCTTTATCAACTTTTCGATGGTAGGATAGTGGCCTACCATGGTATTGACGTGACAAAGAATTAGGTTCGATTCCCAGCAGGAGTCTGAGAAACTGGGCCACCACATCCAAGGAAGCCAAGAGCGCCAAGCAAATTACCTAATCCTGACACTCGGAGGTGTAGTGACACAACAATACAATACCGGCTCCTTGAGTCCGTAATTAATGAGTACAATCTAAATCCCTTAACGAGATCCATTGAGGGTGTTCAAAGCAAGAAATAAGTGTAATTCAAATTTCAAGAAGATATATTTAAGTTGCTATGGCGAAAAAGCTCAGAAGGATTCTTTGGGATGTGGTCCATCTGGTCCAACACGTGTACCGGTCTTTGTCCTTCTATCGGCTATTTCCTGGTCTTAACTGTCGTCGGCTCTCCTGCCACATTTTCAGCAAATTAGAGTGCTCAAAGCAAGCTTTGGCATGGCGGATACTAGCATGATAACATCATAGGATTTCGGTCCTCGCCGGTCAGTTACTCGGATCGACTAATGATTAACAGTGACGGGGGCATTCGTATTTCATAGTCGAGAGGTAATTCTTTGGATTTATGAAAGACTAACAACCCGAAAGCATTACCAAGGTTGTTTCTATTAATCAAGAAAGAAAGTCGGGGCTCTAGTTATTCATCGACACTGGCCCTAGTCTCAACCATAAACGATGCCGACCGTGGATCGATGCTGCTTTTAGACCTCGCCTGGCACCTTATGAAATCAAGTTTTTGGGTTCCGGGGAGTATGGTCGTGCTAGCTGAAACTTAAAGGAATCGACAAGGGCACTCACCAAGATGCGAGCCCCGCGGCTTTGACCTCACTCAACACTGAAACTTACCGTGTCCAGACATAGTAAGGATTGACAGACCGAGAGCCTTTCTTGATTCTATGGTGGTGGTGCATGGCCGTCGAAGTCGGGTGGAGCGATTTGTCCTGTTAATCTGCTAACGAACGAGACCTCACTCGCTAACTAGCTGGCGCGATCGCGATCCTCCGCAAATGCACTTAGAGACTTATACGCTAGGCCAAGGAAGTTGGCGCACAATGTGTCCGTGGATGCCCTTAGATGTTCTCAGTCGCACGCGCCATACCGCATGTATTCAACAGCCCATAGCCTTGGCCGACAGGCCCGGGTAATCTTTGAAATTTCATCGGACGTGATGATCATTGCAAATTGCTGGTTCAACGAGGAATTTTAGTAAGCTGAGTCATCACCGCATGACTGGTCCGCCCCCGCCCTTTGTACACACCACCGTCGCTCCTACCGATTGAATGGTCCGTATGTTTGATCGCGGCTGACGTGAGCGGCCCGCCGCCGCGACGTCAGCAGAAGTCCACCGAACCTTATCATTTGTGGCGAAGGAGAAGTCGCAATAAGGTTTCCCGTGAGGTGAACTCAAGCAGGCGATCATTGTCGAATCCTATCGACTCGAACGACCTGCGGAACACGTTGTTTAACAACCCGCCGAGGGCGCAGCAAAAAGGAGCCCCTCCACTCCGCCCGATGGATCGACGGGCCCCGCGAGCCAGCCCCTCGCCCGCAGGCGGCGGCCTTGCCTCGGACCTTCCCGATCCAACGAACCCCGGCGTGGAAAACGCCACAAAATACTAATAGCCAACGCCATCCCGCCGCCCCGTCACGGTGCGCTGGAAGGCGTGATCACAACTCCACAAAACGACTCCTGGCAACTACATTCAGCCTCGCATCGATGAAGAAACTAGCAAAATGCGACATTGGTGTGGAATCTCGCGTAATCCCGTGAACTGCCCGAAGGTCGAAATCCGCTAAGGAGTGTGTAACAACTCACCTGCCGAATCAACTAGCCCCGAATGGATTACGCCACAGAGCCACAGACGATATCCCGCCGCCACCACGAGGCGGCCGTGCCTCGGACAATAGAGGGCGCGCTGGCCACGCAAACCTGGGCGCGAGCCTGGCGCGTGCAGTGTGTGTGTATGCGTGAGCGGTCGTCGGAAGTGATTCGTGGTAGTAGCAAATATTCAAATGAGAACTTTGAAGGCCGAAGAGGGAAAGGTTCCATGTGAACGGCACTTGCACATGGGTTAGTCGATCCTAAGAGACTGGGGAAGCCCGTCTCGATAGCGTGCACGCACGCGAGCATCGAAAGGGAATCGGGCTAACATTCCCAAATCGGACGTGGCGGCCGACGGTACAACGCTTAGGGGAGTCCAGACGCCGTCGAGGGCCTCGGAAGAGTTATCTTTCACAGACTGCACCACTACCCCGGAACTACTACCGTGAGGTAGTGGTCCAGCTGCTTAGAAGAGCACCGCGACGTCAAGGTGGTGGGTTCGTGCGCCGATCGCCCATGAAAACCGGAGACCCTGAAAGCGCCTCCTACTTTTCCGGTCGTATTCATAACCGCATCGTCCCAAGGTGAACAGCCTCCGTCGGCGGAACAATGTAGGCAAGGGGAAGTCGGCAAAATGGATCCAGAATCCTGAAAAGGGATCGCCTGCGGGTCGGGCGACGTGGGTCCTACCTAACCCGTCGTACCGGGTTTGCGGATCGTTGAAGGCCGCACTCCGCGCAGAGCGGGTTTACGCGTTTGGCCGGATCTGATCGAACCCGGCCTCTGGGGTTTTTCGAGCGGCCGAATAAATACCTCGTAACTGGTACTTACAAGGGGAACTGATCGCTTAATTAAAACAAAGCATTGCGATGGTCCCCATGATGCTCACGCAATGTGATTTCGCCCGCACTCGGTAATGTCAAAGTTAGAAGAAATTCAACACTGCCGCTAAAATCAGGCGGGAGTAACTATGACTCTCTTGTAGCTGCCAAATGCCTCACATATCTAATTAGTGACGCGTACATGAATGGATTAACGATTCCCACCGCCCCCGCGCTTCTACTATCCAATAAAACCCATACCACAAGGAAATGCTTAAGCAGAATCACGGAAAGAAGACCTCAGCTTCTTCGACTCTAAATCCGAATTTTAGAAATGACTCGAGGTGTAGGATAAGGGAGCCGGAAACGGTAAAAGTGAAATACCACTACTTTTAACGTTATTTACTTATTCAATCGAGGCGGGGAACATCCTCCTTTGGGATTCATAAGGAGGCCATGCCGCCACATCCGGGGGCTGGCAAGATGGTTGTCGTGGGTGGGAGTTTGGCTGGGGCGTACATCCGTTAAAAGATAATCTGTGTGTCCTAAGATGAGCTCAACGAGAACAAATCTCAGGGAACAAAAGTGGGGTAAAAGCTCGCTTGGATTCTCGACAAATGACGGTCACGAACCGCGGAAAGCGTGGCCTATCGATCCTTTAGACCTTCATCCCTGAAGCCGTGAGGGCGGTGTCGAAAGCTACCAGGATAACCGTCTGCAGCGCCCGCCGCTCATAGCGACGCTGCTTTTATCCTTCGATGCTCGCTTCTTCCTATCACAGCGAAGCGTAATTCACCAAGTGTTGATTGTTCACCCACCAATAGAACGTGGAGATGGGTTTAACTCGGTCAGGGAGACGTGTTAGTTTTACACCTCATCGATGACAGTGCTGTTCGCAATAGTAATTCAATCCTAGTACGAGTAGAACCGCTGATTCGCACAATTGGTCATCGCGCCGTCGGAAAGCTGGCGCCAAGCTACCAGGCACGGATTATGACCGAACGCCTTAAGTCGAATCAATCCGGCGAGAACGACGCGGCGCCATCACATCGGCCGACTCCTCGCAGGGGCCTCGCCCCCGCAGGCACGCGGTTCTGGTCGCGTCCCACGTGGACAAACCGGTGGGCCGCCTCAGCATTATTCAATCGAGCGACGGTAGAATCCTTTCGTAGTGTACTCACTTAAATACGCCAATGGTATTGTAGTGGCGTGAGTGGCTCATACACGATCCACCGAGATTCAGCCCTATGTCGCCTCCGATTCGCCCCTCCCCTCGAATCGATCCACCAAGTTTCCTTTTTCGTCCCTCCGACAAGAGGTTCTGAACGCTACCTCCGGTGGTACCGTAGCTCCTCGACCGCTAACAAATCTTCCGATCGACTGACAAAGCATGCGCATGGAATAAAAAAGCTAAACGAAATGAGAAGCTTATTGCGACGCTGCATTGCCTTGCTCAAATCAAGACAAGCGACACTCCAGACTAGCACGATTCTGCGCTGCACACGAAGGCCATACCATGGTGCCTGGTCGTGCTTGCGTCCATTCTTAGACATGCGCCTCCCGATCACGTGGTAAGATCGCTCCGAGGCATGGTGTGGTGTCTCAGGTCTCGACCATGCCATTACATGTCGCTCCCCCCCACCCCATGATATTACATGTCGCTCCCACCCCCATGATATTACATGTCGCTCCCTTATCGCTAAGCTAGGCCATGCTTAGGACACCTGGGTGTCAGCCGGCTCAAAGGCTTCATGGCATGCCTACCATGCCGCCCCGCCAGGTCGCGCCCCAGACGCGGCTCCTCGGCCTAGCGTCGCGACATTACGCCCAGCTCACGCGTTCTACCAGCCCAGCGCCATGGCATGCCCAGGCACTCCGCGATCTCCGGCCCAGCGCCATGCCCAGGCACCTGATCTCGCCCAGCGCCAGCGATTACGCCTCAGCACTGCGCGCTCTGGCCTGCTCGCCAGGCACGCTGCCTCTCGCCAAGTGCTTCGGTTTGCAGCACGCTATCCCAGCATGCTGCTCAATTGCCCCGCCTAGTGCCATTACATGCCCAGTACCTGATCCGGCCCTTGTACTCTGCCAAGGCACCCGCGCCTCCTGCCTGCGCCATGACACGCCCAGGGCACCCGCGGATTCCCGCCTGCGGCTTGCCTAGGCACCGTGCCCCGGGCCTAGCGCCATGACATGCCTGGGCACCTGCCCCGGGGCCTAGTGCCATGACATGCCCCGGGCACGTGCCCCGCCAGTGCCATGACATGCCCGCACTGCGTCTCTCGCCGCTGGCCAGCATGATGCGTGCCTCGGGCACTCCGTGCCCGGGCACGATGCCTCGCCCAGCGGCCATGACATGCCCAGCACGGTGATCTCAGCCTTAGCGCTTGCCTAAGCACCATGTCCCCCGCCAGTGCTTGCCCAAGGCCGCGGCCCGGGCCCAGTGCCATGACACATGCCGAAGGCACCCAAGTGCCTCAGGCCCAAAGGCTACATTTCACATCAAGGGTCTCCCCCCCGCCTGAAGGCCTCGCCTGCACAGTGCCACGGCCCCAAAGGATTACGCCATGCCCACACAGGTGCCTCTGGCCACAAGGTGAACTGCATATGCCTTGGCACGGTGCCCGGCCTAGTGCCATGACACGCCAGCCAGCACGGTGCCCTCGGCCCATGCCATGGCCTCCGGCACGGCTCCTCACTTAGCGCCATGGTTCGCACTGTCTCTGGCCTACACAGATAAGACTAGGTTCTACTTCTAGTGTCTTGATGATTACAGCCATAGGGCAAGATTCACTTCAGTGTCATGGGCCCGCACCCGCGGTTCGCCAAAGCCCGTTCTGCTGATCTGTATATCTTCAGGCCTGGTGCCGCGACACGCCCAGGGCACTCAAGTGATTCGCCTGGGCTGCCATGCATGCCGTAGGGCGTGATTCACTAGTGTCACGGTTCGGCACCTGCCCCACTGTGTGCTTGCCTGCACCTGGTGCCCGGCCTGGGCCACATTACACACACATTGCCCAGGGCACCCGATCACCCGGGGCTCCAGCGCCATGGCACGCCCAGGGGCACCTGATCCTACCCAGTTCCACGCCCCCTCCCAGAACTTGAGCCCCGCCTGCAAGCCTGCCTACAGGCACACCGGTGGCACCCGCCTTAGTGCCTTAAGTACGCCCCCGACACGGCGATCTGAAGGTCAAGGTTTTCTATTCAGCCATGACACGCCATTCACGGTGGATCTCGGCCTAGTGCATGCCTTGGCACGGTGCCTCAGCCTAGTGTCATGCCATGCCATGCCTAAATTAAACTCGCCAAGTTTAAAAACATTGTTTCTTTAGAGAGTCGGGAGGTTTGCCTCATCATGAATGTGCCATCCATGCGCAGACACGGTGCCTCGGTCCAGTGCTACGGCACGCCATGCCCAGACACGGGCCCCGCCTACAAGGCCGCCATGCCGCATAGACACCCGGCCCCCGCCCCAGTGCCATGCCACGCCATGCCTGGGGACACACTGTGGCCCTGGCCTAGCGCTACGCCATGCCATGCCCAGACATCTACGCGCCCTCGGGCGCCTAGTGCCATGGCATCCATGCCTAGGACACACGGGGCCTCCGCGCCAGTGCTACGGCATGCCATGCCTAGACACTCCGGGCCCTGGGCCAGGTGCTGCGGCATGCCATGCCTAGACACACCGGCCCTCGGCCAGGCACTATGGCACGCCATGCTCTGAGATTACCACGGGCCTCCCGCGCCCAGTGCTATGGCATGCCATGCCTAGACACACGGGTGTTCGCGCCTCGCCTCGGGCTATGCTATGGCATGCCATGCCTGACACACGCCCTGGGGAGTGCTATGGCATGCCATGCCTAGACACACTGGGCTCCTCGGGCTGCGAGCTATGGCATGCCATGCCCAGGACACACGGGGTCCTCCGCGCCTAGTGCCATGGCCATGTCACGCCCAGACACACTGGGCTCCCGTACCTTCGAGGCCTCTGCCAGTGCCATGGCATGCCATGCCTAGACACACCGGGCTCCAAGGCATGGCACATGCCTGCATACCCGTGGCCCGCGTTAGCGCTACGGCATTCCATGCCTAGACACACGGGGCCTCGGGGCCTCGGGCTAGTGCTATGGCAGCGCCATGTCAGATGACACATATCGGGCCTCCGCTTCAGTGCTTTGGCATGCCATGCCCAGACACACCCGGGGCCCTGCCAGTGCCATGGCATGCCATGCCCAGACACACCTGTGGCTCCCAAGTTAGTGCTATGGCATTCCATGCCTAGACACACGGGGCCTCGGGCCTCGGGCTGGCCAATGCCATGGCATCCAATGCCTAGACACACACCCACGCCAGTTCCATGCCAGCGCCATGCCTAGACACACCCGGCCCTGGGCGCCTGCTGTCATGGCATGCCATGCCTTAGACACACCCAACCAGTTAGTGCTATGGCATGCCATGCCTAGGACACACGGGCCTCGCGTCTAGTGTTATGGCATGCCATGCCCAGACACGGGGCCCGCGCCTGGCTCAGTATTAGTGCTGGCACGTCATGCCTGCACACCCGGGCCCTGCCGCTACTACGGCATTCCACGCCCAGACCCACCCAGGCCCTGTGGGCCCCGGGCTAGTGCCATGGCATGCCATGCTCAGACACTTGGGGCCTCCGCGCCTAGTGCCAGTGGCATGCCACATGCCTAGACACACAGTAGCCTCCGCGCCCTGTGGCTCCTGGCTGCAAGGCTATGGCATGCCATGCCTAGACACACCTGTGTGGCCCTGCTAACAAGCATGGCATGCCATGCCTAGGACACACCCGGGGGCCTCCTGGGCTAGTGCTATGGCATTCCCAGCGCCCAGGACACGGGGCCTCGGGCCCGGGGCTGAGCTATGGCACGCCATGCCCAGACACACGGCCCGGGGCGCCGGGCAGTGCTACGGCATGCCATGCCTATCACACCCGGGGCCTCGTGCAGGCTCTAAGCAGGCATGGCATGCCATGCCTAGACATCTGGCTCCACGCTTAGTGCTATGGCATATGCCTAGACACACGGGGGCCTCCCGCGCCCCGGGGCTCCTGGCTAGTGCTAAGGCACGCCATGCCTGCAGACACCCGGGCCCTGCCACAAGATGCCATGCCCAGGACACACCAGGGCCCTGCCATGCTACGGCATTCCATGCCCAGACACCAGGCCCCGGCCCTCCTGGGCCAGCGCTATAGCATGCCACGCCTGACACTGGGGCCTCACGTTTGAGTGCCATGGCATGCCATGCCTGCACACCCAAGCTCCTCGCGCTCTGGGTCTCTGCCACATATGGCACGCCACATGCTCAGGACACACTGGCCCTGCCAGTGTTATGGCATGCCATGCCTACACACGGCCCTCGGGCTAGTGCTATGGCATTCCACATGCCTAGACACGGCCCTGGCTCCTGGGTTATTACTATCCGCATTCCACGCCAGACACTCGGGCCCCCAAAATTCTGCCAAGGCTACGGGCATGCCATGCCCAGACACACCCGTGGCCCCGTACTGGGCACAGGTGCTATGGCATGCCATGCCTAGACACACGGGCCCTCGTCTCGGCCAGTGCCATGGCATGCCATGCCCAGACACACTCCGGGCCCTGGCTAGTGCTGCGGCGTCTGCCATGCCTAGACACACCTGGGCCCTGGGCCGCCAGTGCTATGGCTTGCGGGCGTGGTTAGACACACCTGGCCCCTCGGCCTAGTGCTATGCCCACATGCCATAGACACGATATGGCCTTCGTGTCTAGCGCTTGTCATGCCTAGATACACCGTGGGCCCCCGCCACCAGCGCCGCCACATGCCCAGATACATGGCGGCCTCGGTTCAGCGCTTTGTCATGCCTAGACACACCCGGCCTCGCCCCTCTAAATAGCCATTGCATGCCATGCCATGACACACTAAGTGGGGCTCGCCCAGCGTTTGCCACGCCCACGGCAAACCCGCTCCATCGTGCCAAGAAACATTTTGCAATATTGATAGGTGCCTCGGCAATGTATTGATGGTGCCACAACCCTTGTCATTCCTCCATGCCATTGCACCGATAACACTGTGGCTTTCCGCACCTATGCCTTAATCGCTTCCCTAACCATGCTCAAGCTTCTATTCCATTGTTTCTTCCTCATTCATTGTTCAAAATATCATTCTCATGACAAAAAAATGTTTTTCAATACCTTTTCCCATGTTTTCCTTCTATATTCTCATATTTTTTTAGAGAAAAAATTTAAAATTATCACTTCATTTAAAGACATCAAATATTAATATTTTATAGTAAAATATTGCATCTCCAAAGAGGGGTCAATCTCTAAATCAATTTCTTTTCCCCATATTTTCCCTATATTTTCCCTATATATCCCCTCGTTTTCACCTATTTTTCTCGCCATTTTTCAGTAAATGTAAATTCAGCCAAAATATTTCTCCATCAAATCGATCAATTTAGTCCTATAAATATTTTTCCCATGTGAAATGAATTCAAAATATTTTTACTATTTTCTCCTATACCCTTATTTCACATTTTTCTAGGTGAAAATAAATAAAAATAAATACTTTTCAAGTGTCCAAATTTTTTTTCTTTTTTTCTTGGCCATGTATAATTATTATAAAGAGAATCTGCAAAAACTGACTAAAATCAAGGTCTCCCGGTTAAAATTTGCCATTATGTCTCCTCAAGCATGTGTATGCCTAGACAGGGTGCCTCGACCTAGTGGTGCCTAGACAAAGGCCTCATTCGGCCCAGTTTCCTGCATGCCTCGACAGGGTGCCTCGGCCTAGTGCCTTGCCTGGGCATGGTGCCTCGGCCTAGTGCATGCCCCTCACGGTGCCTCGCCTAGTGCATGCCTCGACACAGGTGCCTCGCCACGCATGCCCGGATTGCAGCCTCTCGCCTATGCATGCCTAGACAGGTGCTCGGCCTAGCATCCGCTCTAGTCATCGTGCTTTGGCCTAGTTCATGCCAGGCATCGGGGGCCTTGGCCTAGGCACGGCGGTGCCTCCCGCTTAGTGCATGCCTAGCCATGGTGCCTTCGCCTAGTGCCTTGCCTATGCAAGGTGCCTTCACCCAAGGCATGCCTAGCGTGGATGCCTCGGCCTAGTGCATGCTCAGCATGAATAGTGGCTCTCGGCTTAAGGTCTTGTTTAGGCATGGTGCCAGCGGTCTAGCACGCCTGCCCTTGCGGTGTCACTCTCACAGGCACACCCACATGCCACTCTCGTGGCATGGGCGTGCCCATATGCTACCCCCAAGTCCTCGACATCCGATTGTCTGCATACTAGACAATGATCCCGCTGCGGGCTCTCCCATGCGCCTTGTCGACTGGGCCGCCTGGGCGCCATGTCGCTTGCCCCGCCTCCCAAGCCAATAGACGGATGTTCCCCCCCACACAAGCATGCCCCTGCTCCCAGCCATGGTGCTCACCCGCTTAGCGCCCCGCCAGCACCTGCCTCTGCCCTAGTGCATGCCCCAGGGCATGAAGCCTCGGCCTGCATGCCTAGGCATGGTGCTAGTGCCATGCCCAGGCTGGTTCCTCGGGTTTAGCGCCTCTTGCCCAGGCAAGGTTCCTGGCTTAGTGCCTTGCCTAGGCACGGTTCCTCCCAGCCCTGCCCCAAGCACCTGCCCGGACTAGTGCCATGACATGCCCAGGCACTCCGTGCTCGTCGAGCAGCATGCCTGTGTGACATGGTGCTCTGCCTAGTACCATGCCATGCTCAGACACGGTGCCTTGGCATAGTCATTGCCTAGACATGGTGGCTTAGACCTGCTGGGGGCTTGCAATCTTGTCTGCCTAGGCTTGTCTTCGTTTCGACCAACTATCTCTGGCTGCTCGAAATAGTGTTACTATTCTTCTCTCTATGCCTCATAAATGGTACTACAAAGGCATCACCATGGTTTCCCGTGTGCTTCTTAGAGACAACTCCCAACTAGTCACGGTTCGTGTGTGGTACTTTGAAGTCAACCTGATGGCGCAGGAGTGGTGTTCGGGTAATGTGGGCTGGTAGGCTCCTTGCTCGCAACTAACTATCGCTTCCACGCCCCTCCTCATTCGGCACAGCGCTTGAATCGCTTCCTCGGGGCATCAGCATACTAATGATTCCCTCGTGGTTGCCTTCCCAATCATGGAATTTTTCTCTCATCGTTGCCTTTCTCCATCTAGTCATTCATAAAGTGATCCTTGGTAAGCGATCATCAGTGTTCATACTCGCACGCGGTGACTACGGCGGTTTCCAATGGGCCATGATGATGGCTCGCGTTTCCTGATGCGAACCTTTAACACCCGTACGGATCAAAGACATCGCCACTATTGCCCGAGCTTGCCGCTCATCGCTAGACGCGATGTACGACGATCGCTCGCTTGCCCTCCCGACACCCATCGCGGTTCAGTAGGTGCATGCGTCCACGTCAGACAAGAATGCTACCCGGCCATTCCCGCAGCCATATGTTTGTCTTCAAAGATTGCCAGCGATGTAAAGTATGAACTAATTCAGACTCGTGGAACTGCGAATGGCTCATTAAATCAATATAGTTTGTTTGATGGTATTTGCTAATTTGATGCAACCGTAGTAATCAGAGCTAATACGTGCAACAAACCTCGACTTCGAAGCGGATGCATTTATTAGATAAAGGTCGACGCTGGCTATGCCCGCTCCACGCGATTCAGTGATAACTAGGACGGATCGCACACCATCGCGGCTGGCGACGTGACAATATTCAAATATCTGCCCTATCAACTTTCGATGGTAGGATAGTGGTCACCGCAGCCCTCGACTGATATCACGAGTCTCAGGCGGCATGAGCGGGCGCCGCCTTGGCCCCATGGTTCACCGCGGGAAAACGAAGCAAGGCAAAGTTGGGAAAAACATGCGTGTCCGAGGCGGCACAAAGCGTGGAGCTAAGCACGCATTACGGAGCTTTAAGGCGCAAGAAATCCGCTAGACGCCGCGACGTTGGTCGCTACAAGACTCACGGCCAGGGCTCACGCGGGTAATTTTTGAGGCAAACGGAATCGCGGCGACGTCGCTTATTTATGGGCAGAGCCTCGCGGTGCCATCCTAATCCGAGGCAATAAGATCTTATACCTCAAGGAGTCCGCGCAGCGACCTCTAGGCGTGATCCCAGCGAAGGACTCCTAATCCAGCGAACATTCCTGCGCCGACTCAGCGGAAGTCTCAAAGTGAAGACTCCTAAAGTGATGCACTTAGGCGGATGTAGACTCTAGGCGAGGGAGGACTCCTACCGTGGTGGAATCGCGTGGTCGTATAGGAGTTTCATTCGCCAAAGACTTAATATGAAGGATTGCGGCTAGTCGATTCATGATCAGAGTTGCAAAGGTGACTCTTTAGTCATTGGCTGTACTAGGATTGCCCATGAGCAACCTATATAAAGGGCCTGCGTGCCTCACTTTGGTTAATCTTACTATATTCCTCGAGTCGATCCAAAGAAAAGCATTGAGCCCCAGGTGTGGGAGCCTATAAATTGTCTTGGTACTTTTTAGTAGCTAATAAAATACAAGTCAGAGGTGTCCCGTAAGCCCTTGTGTTCGAGAGAATAGTGAGGCATCAATAGGGCTAGCCTAGCGGGTTCCCAGGCGCCGCACACCGAGCAAAAGTAGGCGGTGACAACTGTATCGTGAGCTGCTGACGCTAACGCGAGGATGATCCGCTTGATGCGCCATGGTGAAGTAGCAATGATGAGGTCGAGGCAGTAAATCTGTGTGTCCGTGCTTGACGCTGAGATAGCATGAAGAACCGAGGCGAACTCCACCCTTTCGACTCAGATCGCTGATGCCGCCCCCGCGACCCGACCACGCATGAATCAAGTGGAGATCCGAGAGAGTCAGAGAACTGGACAGGGATGGGGCCATCATTCCATGACCGGACGCGTGCCATGACCAAGGAGTTCTAGGAGCGGATCAGATCTCTAGAGTGGGGAGATCGTGTTGCCGGCTGAGCTGCGTGGCACGCCATCTCGCTGCGGGATCCGCCTCCAGCGTGGCTGTGCGAACACTGAGCTCAAGATTCTGTGGTGCGCTGAAACGCAAAAGACTCGGAGAACTTCCCCTCCGGGATACGGAGTAATATGCTCGCCGCCGTCGACATCACCGCATCGTGCACTATAACCACTATGTATTTGACAGATGCAGCTTTCGTGGCTGACCAGAACGAGCGACGACGTCAGCCGGGCCGACCAAAGATCGAGCCGGAGATCTTGAAAAAGCGAACCGAAGATCAGTTCTTACCGCACGGTAACACGCTGCGGATGGGCGAGGGAATCTCCAAGAAACCGCTGCATTCCGGCTCGCAATAGAGATTATGAAGGAGTTAGCCTGTTGATCCTTGACATCAAGCGACATGTCCTCGCATTGTGCCGCTCAACTTCATGTCCCGATCACGTGGATGGCTCAAACTGAACCGAGGAGGCAAGGTGTCCAAGACTTGCTCTTTCAGCCATGCAAAGCACGGACCATCCTACTACAGAAAGGACCTCTTCCTACTCCCACCCAAAAGGAAAGGCCACAACAAGGGTGGAGTCAGAACTCCTAAGTCGATGGAAAGCCCTCCCAAGAGCGGAGGCAAGGTCGAAGAAGCAGGATACGCACTAAAGTGGGGAGAGAGGGCGACTTCCTCACAAACTACCAGCCGTTTGGAGCAGCTGTTGAGATCCGCGACGGGCCACATCGAGCTTAGGATCGCCTCAAAGAAGAGAAGCTCAATGACCGAGTCGGGGTTAAGGGAAGATACGAGCAGAGTCCCCATGTTACAAATGTCCTTCGCTTGTTGAATGCGATGCGCTGAGGCGATCACGAGGATCGATATATGTTGAGTTGCCTAACAGGCAAAAATTGTGGCATTGCAGACGCAATGACCCACAATTTTGTATCAACAAGTGAAGGTACGAGATTCTCGCTTAAAGCTGGGGCTAAAGATGGCAAGAAGCTCAAAGTCAGAATAGCTTACAAGACAAGAGACGCATGGTATGGCAAAAAGAACATGAATCGTGATATGGATTGAAAGGCACGATAGACTTCCCTTAGTGTTCCTTGGATGATTTTGATTTCATATTGTGCAAACGATTTCTTCCAAAGGAGCCAAGGCAGCCTTTGGCTGGGCACTTGAACGAACTGCTGATCATGGATGAGAAGCAGCCATGCTTTAGGCCAGACGTTGAAGCCGCCTAAGAGACCTTCAGGAGAAGCCAAGACCTTGCTCCGCCCCGCAACCCGAGAAAGGCCTTAGGAAGGGTGAGCACATATTGATATGTCGCAAGAATGATCGAGACCGGGCCAGACAAGGCAAGTCGTAGGTGCCGATGCCATAAAATTTCACACGAGGAGATTTGTTGATGTTATTATGCCTCCCCGAAGCTGTTTCCAAGAAGCTGCCACCGAGAGCGGCAGACGGATCATCGATAGAGCTCGTGCCGGTCGAGACCTCCCGCCACCAAGCCCCATCGACGAGTCCACCAGAGTCGAGAGAGTCATGGAAGGCTAGCCACTGAGTCACTGGATGGTCTGGTCCAAATTTCCAAAGCGCCGTATCCAGAGCACCGGCGTTGTTTCAAAAGGAAGGCAAGATGAACGCCTTCGATGTGTGATTTCACGGCACCGAATAAAGTCACGTATCAAGAACAAAGTATCCGATACCTCGCTACCGCAGCCGCTCGATCGATCGAAAGCAGCGTCGAGTACTTCACCGTTAGACTTCGGCGATCGGATATTGCGCGCGCTGGCTGAAGGACGCAGGCAAAGACTACATGTGTAACCCGGTATGGCAGTTTTGAATTTTTAGTTATGCCTTAGTTTGACTAATGCTCCCGCTAACATTTTATAACCTCATGAATGAAATGTCCTGTCGACTTCCTAGATTCATTCGTGGTGGTATACTTGGATAACATAGTGATCTCTGACCCGACTCTTACAAGATCCGCGTGGTACCTCGAGATGGTGCTTGACGGACTAAGGCGAGGAACCGGTTGTATGTCGAAGAGGGTGTGAGTTTGCTCGGACCGAGGATCAAGTTCACGGAATTAAATCGATTTCAAAGTCGAGATAAGGATGGATGAGTGCGAGAGGTGGCGGCTGATTCAGTTGGCCAGCCCAGACCAAGGTAGCCAGGCGCGATCGTTCCGCGACAGCAAACTGCTCACGGGATTTATCTTTGGGCTATTCAGAGATAGCGGTCTTCTCCGCGGATCTTTGAAAAAAGGAAGTGGGAATGGGATGTCAGTGCCAAATTTGCGCTTCCGGCTCAATGCGCGTCACCTCGGGCCCGGTATTGAGGCGCCCGACATGGGTTGCCGTTTGAAGTGCACGCGGATCGTCGGGCCGAGGCCCCAGGTGAGTCTTTGATGCGAAGAAGGGGCATCCGGTGGCCTTTGAGTGAGGTGATGAGAAAGCGCCTGTGAGAAGATAGCGATCATAGCCTGGTTTGACGTCCGGACTCGACCGTGTGTGATGTGTTGCTTACTCTTCTTTGTTTCGACCTCGCCAGGTGTTCTGTCTTTGATTGTGGACGCCGATCGTTTAATAAATGATGATCGAATGTTCAGTATAACAGACCGACATTCGGGTGCGATTCGGCGCGGTGATCATTGTGCCGATCAACGATATCAAAAACGAGTAAGCGGTGAATGGCACCGCGGTAATCTTGGCTCGAGAATGAGTTGCTGTACTTCAGAGGAGGGAAGCTATATGTGCGCCCCGAGCAAAAGAGTGGACAGGAGGCTGGAAGGAAGCCACATGTCTGAGATGGGGTGGTCTGAGGAGAGGAAAGAGCACAGTAGCTGGCAGCACGGTCTCATTGGCCTAAGATGAAGGAAGACGTGCGGCATATGTCAGACATGCCATGTTTGTCGAGTTGGCCAAGGCCGGCGGAAGAAGGAAGCGAGGATTATTCTGTATGCGTTCCCGGAAAATGCTGTGGGTGTGCTGTCGATGGACTTCATCGGTGGGTTCAGAAAGAAAGTAGGAGCTTGGATCGGTTTGAGTGATGAGCCAGGTTCTCCCAGAAATCCCATTGTCTTCATCCAGTAAGTGAGTGTCCATTTGAAGAAAATGTATATCTTCTTGACAATGTTGTGAAACATTTTGGGATGCACAGACGCCATTAAGCGATGAATCACGGTTCGAGCGTTTGGGTTGAGGCGTACGCAGATGTAGAATACGATACAGGTCTCATTGATCCCGCCCTCGGTGATGGTCGGACGGAAGTGAATCAGTGTTGGAAGTATTCGCGCCGCGCTGACCTCTCGAAAAAATTGGTTAGAACTTTAGAGGCCAGCTGGTTGTCCTCTGATCTGCGGGCGGATTCAGCCCACGGTATGAGCCTGCAGGGTAGCAATCAGGTTCCATTGCGTCGCCCTGGGCGTCTTTGGTCGCGAGCAACCTAGGCATTAAGTGTGAGCCCATTTGCGCAAGTTTCTGAAATCTGTGAATTTGCTTGATGAAGCTAAAGGCGACTAGAGAAGGCAAGTAGTTACATGAAGAGTATGGACGAGGCGGGAGACCTGGAATTTTGAGCAGGGGAGATGGTTATGTTGAAGTTAACTCCTCGAATCGGAAAAGATGTGGAATGGCGAGTTTGAGAGAAGAGTTTGATTCAAAATACGATGGACCACTTGAAGTTGTGAAAGCGTGCCAGAAGTGGCCACCACAAACTGAGCTACAGTTTGACCGCCCATGACATTCTATGTAAGCTTCACGAAGCCTTATCCACGGTGATCCTAGTCTAGACGAGTGCAAGCAAGCGGAACCCGCCTATGTGGTTAGAGTCGAGTTCAGCAAAGAGGTTGCAAGCATCTGCGGGGATAGGAGAAGATGGGGAGCCCCGGAAAACAGTGGACCCAGTATGATTCATTGGAAGGGGCGTCGGTGAGCTACCATTGGGAAAAGGGTGCTACATTGTGCGTGGATTTTGAAGACCGGATCCTTGGTATGCGCGGTTGGAAGTCAGCGAGGACGTTGAATACCTCTAGTGGGGAGAGGTTTGTTGGCCTACGACTAGATAACACGAGTCCGGGTGTGGCATCAGGGGCAGCTGTGGCCAGCCCCTGTGGCCACTTTGGGGGAAGCGAAGCGGCGGCGGGGTGGAGCATGTGTCAGAGGCTTCGCGTGGCTGTTTTGCACATGGCCCGAAGAGCAAGCAAGAAATCGGTCAGGCGCGCCACGGTGGGCGTCACGGCTCACGGCTTAGAAGGGGCACAGGCGTGGCGCACTGAACAAACGGAATCGATGGAGGCGAATGTCTTCCGGCTATTTATGGGCGAGAGAGCCTTGGCGACCCGAAGCATCTAATCCCGAGTGCAACAAGGATTCCTCGACTAAAGTCCCCATGCGATGAGGAATCTAAGTAGGTAGGCCTCAGGCGGAAGGGCTCTAATCTGATGAAAGACTCTCGCCGGGCTGGACTCTAGGCGGGGCAGACTCCTAGGCGGAGACGGACTCTGAGAGACTCCTACTGTGGTGAGGAATTAACGTGGCTGTGTATAGGAGTTTCATTGATCGGGACTCCTAATGCGGGAAGGATTGTCTTGCTTCTTTGGTTGAGGCCCAAGTTAGTAGGACTCTTAGTCTGATGTGTACTAGGTTGCCATTGAGCATCTCTGTAATTTTCTAGTGCTCACTTGGTTAATTCATTATATTCTGGAGTTGGATCCAAAGAAAAACATTGAGCCAGGGGTGTGGGAGCCCATATCTGAAATTGTCTTTGTATTTTAGTAGCTAATAAAATACAAGTTGGGGAAAGTGCCAGTAAGCCACGATTGGAAGAATGACATCGAGAAGGTGGCCTAGCGGGTTCCTAGGCGCCGCACACGAGCAAAAAGTAGGCGTGTGACACCTACCATGGTATTGACGGGTGACGGAGAATTAGGGTTCGATTCGGAGAGAGCTTGAGAAAGCGGCTACCCGTCGAGGCGGCGGTAGTATGGTACCCAAATCGACACGGGGGAGGTAGTGACAATAAATATGAATCTGGGCTCTTTGATGCGGTAATTGGAACGATGCGATCTAAATCCCTTAACGAGAGAGGATGTTGGTTTAAAGCAGAGTGCGGGTGCAGCCGCGGTAATTCGAGATCGATCGCGTATATTTAAGTTGTTGCGATTAAAAAGCTCGTAGTTGGACTTTGGGATGGGTGGTCGGTCATACCCGGTGGTCCTCTTGTCACTACTACCGACGATGCGCTCCCGGTCTTAACTTGTAGGGTCGTACCCTCGTCTTTGATATGGAAAATTAGAGTGTAAAGCAAACTACGCTATGGATACATTAGCATGGGATAACATCATAGGATTCGGTCCTATTGTGTTGGCCTTCGGGATGGGAGTAATGATTAGCGAGGGACGTCAGGCATTAGTATTTCATAGTCGAGGTGAAATTCTTGGATTTATGAAGGCAGACAGCTGCGAAAGCATTGCGGGGATGTTTTCGTGTCGAAACGAAAGTTGGGGGCTCGAAAGGCGATCAGATGCCGTCTGATCACCGACCATAAGCGATCTTGGAAACCGAGGTCGGCCGGATGTTGCTGGGACTCGGCGGCACCTTATGAAATCAAGTTTTGGGTTACGGGAGTATGGTGCAAGGCTGGAAACTTGAGAGATTGTGAGGAAGGGCACCACCGGGAGTGGAGCCTGCGGCTTAATTGACTCAACGCGGGGCTTGCGGTCGAGACATAGTAAGGTTGACGGCGAGCTCTTTCTTGATTCTATGGGTGAGTGGTGCATAGCCGTTCTTAGTTGGTGGAGCGATTTGTGCAGTTCAATTCCGTTAACAGGCGAGACCGCAAGCACGCTGGCTAGCTATGCGAAGGTGATCCTCCGTGACCCGGCTTCTTAGAGGACTATGGTATTAGGCCAAGAGTTGAGGCAATACTTGGTGCGTGATGCCCTTAGATGTTACGGGCGCATGCGTACTGCTGATGTATTCAAGCGAGTCTATAGCCTTGGCCACGACGGGCGGATGTCTGAAATTTCATCGTGATGGGGGATAGATCCATTGCAATTGACGGTCTTCAACGAGGAATTCCTAGTAGCGTAGTCGCCATTTCGCGTTGACTCACGTCCCGCCCTTTGTACACACCGCCCGTAGCTCCTACCGATTGAATGGTGTCGGTGGAAGTGTTCGGATCAGCGGCGTGAAGGCGGGTTCGCCGCTGCGGCGTCGCCGAGAAGTCCGAACATTAACATTTAGAGGAAGGAAGTCGTATGCTGAGGTTTAGTAGGTAGACTGTGGAAGGATCATTATCGAACCTATCGTAGGCGACCCGTGAACGCGTTGTTTAACAACCCGTCGAGGCGAGAGCGAGTGAGCCCTCCTCCGCTCTCGATGGATCGGTGGGACTACATGAGCCGCCGCTACGCCGTGCATGGGGGTGTCTTCTTGAGACCTTCGGATCCAACCGCGAACCCGTGAAACGCCAAGGAAAATACAGCGAAACAAACGCCATCCACGTCGCCGGTCCGCGGTCTGCGGGAAAAGCGTCGTTAATAACTCACAAAAGCGACTCTACCGACGCGGATATCTAGGCTCTCGCATCGATGAAGAGCGTGGCGAATCACGATGCTGGTGTAGTGCGAGAATCCCGTGAATCGCCAGTCTTTGAGCGCAAATTGCGCGAAGCGCCATAAGGTGAGGCACGCTACTGGCTAAATCACGCTGTCGCCCCTCCGCGCTCATGCGGTAAGGGGCACGGGTTAGAGCGGACATTGGCCTCCCCATGGAACGCATCGTCGTGGTTGGTTAAAAATCTGTCCCGCGGCGATGCGCTTCGATAGCGGTGGTTTGAAAGCGAACCCTGATCCTTTCCCCCTCGTCGGAGGAGGAGAGGAAATCTCCATGTCGGTGCGGCGGCCGCGGCGGGCACCGCAGGCAGGGACCTCGACGGCGACCAGTCGACGGGGAACACCGCGAGATTTCGCATATCAATAGCGGAGGAAAAGAAGCACAAGGATTCCCTTAATGCTGACGGCAGGAAAAAGCCCGGCTTGAGAATCGAGGCGGTCCGCCGTCGATGTAGTGCAGGCGTCCTGTGTGGGATGGGCCCGAGTCACACGGAAGGGCGCCGGAGAGGGTGAGCCACGATCATGCGGACCTGTCGCACCCGCGGTGTCGACGAGTCGGGTTGTTAGAATCACGACCCACGTCCCGGGCGGTAAATTCCGTCGAGGCTAAATGCGAGGCGAGAGGCAGATGTGAGTAAGTCTGCGCGAGAAAGATGAAGGACTTTGAAAGAGTCAAGAGTGCTTGAAATTGTCGGGAGGACGGATGGGACGGCCCGATGCGCCTCGGTCGGATGTGGAGCAGTGATCCAGCGGTCGCCCGATCGACTGAGCCATCGGACAGCCTTGAGTTTTACAGGCGACGACAAGCCCCGGGTTATAGTCATACCGTGGAGGCGTCGTCGCCTCGATCGTGGAATCTGACGCGCATGCCCTCGAGGGCGATGCCGGCACTGTCTTGCTCATGGCGTCGGCCAGCGGGCCCCCCCGTTCGACCCGTCTTGAAACACGGACCAGGAGTCGACATGTGTGTGCGAGTCAGTGCAGTAAACCCCGTGGGGCGTGGGTGATCGGCCCGGAGTCCTCGGTGCAGGTCGTAGACCTTGATCTTCGAGAAGGGTTCGGTGAGGCATGCTGTGGGGACCGAAAGATGGTGAACTATGTCGCGTGAGCAGAAGTAAGGAAACTTCAGGTGGAAACCAGCGTAATCTGTTCAAATAATTATTAAACCGATTCAGGCGAAAGATAATCAGACTATCAATGCAGCTGGTTCTCAGAAGATTTCTTTTCAGGATAGCTGAACCATGGTAGAAGTGGTTCTAGCCAGGGCAACCAACGATTAAGAGGCATGGGCGCTGGCGCCATTTCTTCTGAGCGAAGCGGTGGGCGTGACTCGCTCCGACGGCGTTGCGGAATGAAACTCAAGTGGGCCATTTTTTGGTAGCGAGAACTGGCGTGCGGGATGGCCAGGCGGATTACGATGCCCAACTGCGGCGCTAACCTAGAACCCTGGGTGTTGGTCGATTAAGACGACGGACGGTGGTCATGGAAGTCGAAATCGCTAAAGTGTGTAACAACTCTGCCGAATCAACCCGAAAATGGATGGCGAAGCGCGCGACCTATACCGGCCGTCGAGGCAAGACGTACCTCGATGGTAGGAGGCGTGGTCGCCCCATGAAAACACGGGCTCGAGCCCGGGCGGAGCGGCCGTCGGTGCGGATCTTGGTGGTAGTAGCAAATATTCAAATGGAAACTTTGAAGGCCGAAGAGGGGAAAGGTTCCATGTGAACGGCACTTGCACATGGGTTAGTCGATCCTAAGAGACGGGAAGCGCGTCAGATAGCGTGCGCGCTGCAGCGAGCATCGAAGGAATCGGTTAACGATGCACGAGCGGGCGAAGTGGCGGTGATAGCGTTAGGAGTCGGAGGCATCGTCGAGGCCTCGGGAAGAGTTATCTTTTACGTTTTAACGACCAGCCCACCACGGAAGCGGCTCGGTAGGAGGTAGGAGTCAATTTGAAAACACGCCGTCGGCGTGGTATCCCAGGTCGCGCCCTCGACCGACCCGTGAAAATCGGAGGACGAGGTGCCTGCGCGGTCGTACTCATAGCAGCATCCCGGTCTCCAAGGTGAGCGACCTGCGGTCGATGGAACAATGTGAGCAGGAAAGTAACCATGGATCTGCTGGAAGGATTGCTCGAGAAGTGCCGACAGAGATCTGATCCGACACCGTCGGTATGGTTGTTGCTCAAACCTCAACGGCGAGAAGCCGGGTGCTCGTGCTGACAGAACGAGCTGAGCGACTCCTGGGGGCCTTCGGGCGTCGAACGATCGACTTCGGGCGGTGCGGACCAGGGAATCGGCCCCATTGAGTAAAACAAGCATTGCGATGGTCACGCGGATGCTCACGCGATGTGATTACGCGGTGCTCACGAATGTCAAAGTGAAGAAATTCAATAAGCGGCGGAGTAGCGGCGAGAGTAACTATGACTCTCTTAAGGCCAACGAATGCCTCGTCATCCCAATTAGTAGCGTGCATGAATGGATAACGAGATTCCCAACGTCCTGTCTGCTATCCGTGAAACCACGGCCAAAGGGAGCGGGCTTGGCGAGTCGGCTAGGAAAAGACCTGTGATATGATAATTAGACTTTGTGAAATGACTTGAGAGGTGTGGGATAAGTGGGGCGGAAGCGGCGAAGTGAAATACCACTGCGCAACGTTGCTGCTTATTCAGTGAATCGGAGGCGGGAACATCCTCCTTTTGGACCCGAGGCGGCTGTGCGTCGATCCGACGGAGAACATTGTCGGGTGGGGAGTTTGGTGGGCGCACATCGTTAAGATAACCGCCGGGTGTCCCAGATGAGCTCAACGAGCAAATCTCGTGTGGAACAAAGGGTAAAAGCTTCGTTTGATTACGATTTCGATGCGAATACGAGCGTTGAAAGCGTGGCTATGGTCTTTAGACCTTGAATTTGAAGCTAGAGAATTATCGAAAAGAGATTCGCAGAGATCGCGGCTTGTGGCGACGGCGTTCATAGCGACGTTGCTTTTTGATCTCGCCGATGTCATTTCTTCCTATTATTGTGAAGCGAAATTCACAAGTGTTGGATTGTTCACCCACCAATAGGGAGCGTGGTACAGGTTTAGGCGGAGTCGTGAAGACGGGTTAGTTTACCCTCTCGATGACGGTGTCGCCCGATAGTAATTGACCTAGTGCGAGAGAACCGTTGATTCGCGCGATTGGTCATCGGCTTGGTTGAAAAGCGATGTGTGAAACTCACGATCTTATTTGGATTATGGTGAGCGCCTCTAAGTCGGAATCCAGGGCTGGCGACAGCGTGCGCGTCGCGCGATCTGGAGCCCTCATTGGGGCCCTCGACGGAGGCACGTGTCCTTGGTCGGTCCTCAGCGATTGGACAAGCTGTGTGGGCAGCCTTGAAGCATTATTCGATCGGCGGCGGGTAGAATCCTTTGCGGGCGGCGCCATCTGTGACGAGTGTGTAAGTGGCGGAGTGTGCTGCTTTGCGATCCCTTTGGTCGACCTATCTTCGGCTCGATTAAAATCCCTCCCCTCGAGAGCCGATCCACCAGCGTTTCCCTTTTACGTCCCTCCGACGAAGAGGATTACAGAGCGTTACGGTGGTACGAAGCCACTCCAATGGTGAATAAATCTTAGGTCGACCGGATAAAAGCATCGCGTATGGAATAAAAAGCTAAGCGAAATATGAGAAAGCGATTAGGCGGCGTGATTGCCTTGCTGAAATCAAGACAAGCGAATTCGGACCCGGCCACGACTTTAGCGCACGGGTTATGCCATGGTGCCTCGGTCGTGCTAACCGCGTCGTGTGCGAACATGTTGCCTACGATCCGCGTGGTAGGCGGATTAGAGGCATGGTGTGGTGTGTCCTTATTGCTTGACCATGCCATTACATCTTTACTCCCACCCCCATGATATTACATGCGCCTCCCCGTGCTAGCTAGGCCATTAGCGACCAGTTTCGACTGAGTGCCGTGGCGTTGCTGATGCAACTGCCTTTGAGATTCGTTACTGAACGGTGTGCCTCGGCCCTGAATCTTGGTGGGCGTACTGTCCGCGGGTGCTGACCTGACCCTGATAACATGGCGCCCTGATGCGATCGACCTCGTGCTGTACTGACGCGGTCGACTGGTGCCGCGACGTACCACGGGCGGGTGTTGACACAGGCCTTTTTCAGGCTTGCGATCACCTGACGGGTGGCGCCGGAACGCGGTGCTGACTCTGTTGCGTGACGTGCTGACGGGTGATTGAATATGTGCGCCTGAAGACGGCGCAGACCCTGGTGCCGTGGCGTGCCTGAGCGGGCGGATTGGCGCTTTAATGTTTACCTGAACGGTTGCGGAACTGGTGCCGTGTTGTACTGACGCGGTGCGTGGACTGAACGCGTGACGTACCTGACGATGCCTGTTTCGATGCCGCCGGCGTGCACGAACGGGCCGCCTCGACCCCGATGCGACGTACTGACAGTGCCTGACCCCGGTACCATGGCGTACGCGACGATGGCGGGCTGGTGCGTTTATACCCCGACGGTGGTTGAAACCCCGGTGGCACTAACGCGGTGCCTGTCGGTGCGCTCAAACGCGGTGCGCGAGCCTGACGCCGTGACGTGCCGGCGGTGCCGGTGACTGTACGCGACGTGCGGCGAGATTACCTGTTGCGGTGCGGTGCCGCGGCTGACGGCGCGTGCCGTGCCTGCCGGGATTCGGCTGGTGGGCGGCGCGTGCCGATGCGCAAACCTGATACCCGTGACGTGCCGACGATACTGACTGGTGCGCGTGACGACGCGTTACTGACCTGTTCGCGCGGCGCGGAAGCGGTGCCACCGATCGACGGCAGCGACGCGGTGGCGACTGGTACCGCGTGACATGCCTGTTCGTAGCGTCGATCTACGTCGCGGCTGAGACGTTTTCGAATGGATTAACTTTTTAACTGCGTTGCCATGAGCTTCGATAACGTGGCGCCTGCGTGGTGATTGGCGCAGTGCGTGTCACCGGCGAGGAGCGGTTGACTGGTATCGCGGCACGGGCCCGTTTCGACGAGGGTGCTTGCTAAACGCGATTGGTGCCTCGGCCTAGTGCCATGACATGCCTAGTCACGGTGATTCGGCCTGGTGCCGCTGGCATGCCTAGGCGCGATTGATTGACTGGTGCGTACCTCCCCAGGAGCGGTGCCCGCCGGCGAGTGCTTGCACAGGCGCGATTAGCGCGACCCTGGTGCGCTTGGCATGCACCGACGCGGCGTTCGGCGGTCACCGACGGCAATGCCATGACATGCCTAGACGCGGTGATTCGGCCCTGGTATCTTTGAAGCGCGGTGCCTCGGCCCTAGTGCCATGCCATGCAAAAATTAAACTACGCCCTAGTTTAAAAAACATTGTTTTTTTTTATTGTTGAGGATTTATTTCTATCGACGAATGTGCCATTCCCATGCCTAGACACGGTGCCTCGGTCAAGTGCTATGCCATGCCATGCCTAGACACACGGGGCCTCGGCCTGATGCTATCACCTTTTAATCACCTGAACCTGCGGGGCCTCGGAAGCCTGGTGCTATGCCATGTACCTGGAGCTGCAGTGCCTCGGCGCCTAGTGCATGGCCTGTGCTAGAGGCTGGGGCCTCAGCGCCTAGTGCTATGGCGTACCATGCCTGAACACACGGGGCCTGGGCTAGTGCTATGGCATGCCATGCCTAATTGCCACGGGCCTCGGGCTGAATTTTATGGCATGCCATGCTGAACACGAATACCAGCGCTAGTGCTATGGCATGCCATGCCTAGACACCGCGGGGCCTCCGCGCAAGGACTAGAAATTTAGTGCTATGTCATGCCGTACTAAAACCTACATGGGACTCGGTACAGTGCTATGGCATGCCAGCTGCCTAGACACACGGGGCCGAGGTTGTGCTATGGCATGCCATGCCCCCTGAACCTGCAGGGCCCTCGCCCTAGTGCTATGGCATGCCATGCTGAACACCGCGGGGCTCGCCCACCGGGGCCTGGGGCTGAGTGCTATGGCATGCCATGCCTGCGGCTGCACGAGGGCCTCGGGCTAGTGCTATGGCATGCCATGCCTAGACACACGGGGGCCTGGGCTGATCTGCTCAAGCATTCACGCCTTTGTTTGGAGCCCCTCGGGGCCTCGGGCTGAGTCTTTATGGCATGCCATGCCTGGCTCTGGGCTCCGCCTCGAGACTCGGGCTGTAGTGCTATGGCATGCCATGCCTAGACACACGGGGCCTTGGGCTAGTGCTATGGCATGCCATGCCTAGACACCGCAGGGGCCTCAGGGCTGGTGCTATGGCATTCCATGCCTAGACACACGGGGGCCTCGGGCTGAGTCTGTGGCATTCCGCTGCCTGGGCCTGCGGGCCTCGGGGCCTCGGGCTAGTGCTATGGCATGCCATGCCCTGAACACACGGGACCTCGCGCCTCGGGGTAGTCTTGTGGCATGCCATGCCTAGACACCGCGGGGCCTCGGGGCCTCGGGCTGGGTGCATGCATGCTGACTTTGCGGGGCCTCGGGCTAGTGCTATGGCATGCCGTGCCTAGACACCGGGGCCTCGCTCACAGTCTTTATGGCTTGCTATGCATAGACACACGAGGGCCTCGGCACAGTGCAATAAATACCCTAGACATGCTGGCTCAGATCTAGCTCTTTGTCCATTACCTCAGACACACGGGGCCGCGGCGCCCTGATGCCATGCCATGCCTAGACATAGGGCCTCGGTCTAGTGCTTTGTCATGCCTAGACACACGAGGCCTCGCCACCAGTCTTGTATTACATGCCATGCCATGACTGATTACTACGACCCTAGTGCTATAACATACAGTAACCCAGTTCCATCGTGCCAAGAAATGTAATTGCAATATTGATAGGTGCCTCGGCTTATTGATGGTGCCCTGACCTTGTTTTCCTCCATGCCATTGCAGAGCAATATTGGTGGCTTTCCGCTTTTATCGCATGTCCTTCCTAACCATGCTCGTTTCTATTCCATTGTTTCTTTCATTCATTGTTCAAAATATCATTCTGTGGCAAAAATGTTTTTCCAATACCTTTTCCCATGTTTCCCTATATTCCTATATTTTAGAGAAAAAAAAATTTAAAATTATCCTTTTTCATTTAAAATATTATCAAATGTCAATATTTATAGTAAATATTGCATTCCAGTAGTCAAATCTTAAATCAATTCTTTTCCCTATTTTCCCTATTTTCCCTATTTTCCCTGTTTTTTCACCTATTTTTACGCCTATTTTTTCAGTAAATAAATTAAAATAAAATATTTCCTCACTTGAATCGATCGATTACGGTCAATGTTTTTCCATGTGAAAAATGAATTTTAAAAATATTTTACTATTTTCTCTATTTTCCTATTCCTATTTTCCACAGTAAATATTAAAAATAAATATTTTACTGCGTTCAAATTTTTCTTCTTTTTCTTATTGCATGTATAGTGTATAAGAGAATCACCACGGGGACTAAAATCGCTTTCACAGTTAAAATTTGCCATTATGTCTCCTCGGCATGTGTGATGTCATCGGATTGCTGAAGGGAAGAAAGAGCCTGTTGCTCCTTTAAGGAAGTGCAGTTTGCCTCTGTGGACGGCAGCGCTACCACAAGCCTAGGCACGCATGTATACGATGCTGCCCAGCGATGCACACACCCACATGCCACTGTTGGCATGGCGTGCTCATATGCCACCCACAAGCCCTCGACATCAGATTCTTGGGGTAGAGTAGACAATGACCATTGCAGCGCTCTCCCCGCGCCCGATCGTTGTCGTTCGTTTACCCTAAGATGCCATCTTTATGGGCGAGCCTATGGGCCGGACGTTCCCCACGTTTTAAGCATGCCTCGTTCCCCACGTTGCCCCAGGATTTAGCGAAGCGAAGGCATGCCCCTCGTTCCCCTGTTGCCTCAGCCCTAGTGCATGCCTCTAGGCACGATGCCTAAGTACCTTGCACGGGCATGGTGCGCACCGGCCCTAATGCCTTGCCTAGACATGGTGCCTCGACACAGTGCACATGCCTGGGCGGAAGGTGCCTCGGCCTGAAATACCTTGCCTAGACATGGTGCCTTGGCACAGTACGCTACTGGGCATGGTGCCTCCGACTTTGGTACGCCTGGGCATGGTGCGCCGACTAGTACGCTAGCGACGGTGCGCGACTAGTACCTTGCCTGAACCGCGGTGCGCACCGGTTGCTCCTACCTTGCGGGCATGATTGCACCGACGTAGTGCATGCCTCGGCGGTGCAGGCGCACAGTGCGTATACGGTGGGTGCGCCCGGCTGGTGCGCTACGCGAGCATGGTGCGCCGACTAGTGCGTACGCCGACGAAGTTGCCTCGACCCTGGTGCGCTTGCGGGCATGGTGCCTCGGCCTAGTGCATGCGCACCGGCGGGGTGCCTGCGGCCTGGTGTGCTGACGATTGCCTCGACCTAGTGCATGCTGGTAGTACTCGACTGGTGCATGCCTCGGCAGGGTGCCTCGACCTGGTGCGCGCACGGGCATGGTGCCTCGGCCTGGTGCATGCCGCCGACGGTGCCCCTCGGCCTAGTGCGTGCCTCGACGGGGT
Organism: Tetrastigma voinierianum; assembly: GCA_016808115.1. Classification (NCBI taxonomy): domain Eukaryota; kingdom Viridiplantae; phylum Streptophyta; class Magnoliopsida; order Vitales; family Vitaceae; genus Tetrastigma; species Tetrastigma voinierianum. The sequence continues at coordinate 11,112 of JAEQBH010002230.1, read as the reverse complement.
GCGCCGGCCTGAGTGCGTGCTGGGCCCGGTGCCTCGGCCTGGTGCGTACTAGGCGAGTGCCTCGGCCTAGTGCATGGCCTAGTCGCGGTGCTTTGGCCTGGTTCATGCCTGGGCACGGGGCGCCGCTGAGCACGGCCCGGTGCCTCCCGTTTAGTGCATGCTAGCCATGGTGTAGCCTAGTGCCTTGCACTGCAAGGTGCCTTCACCTAGTGCATGCCCCAGGCGCGCGATGCCTCGACTTTGTGCATGCTGAAACGTGCCACCGGCAGTGCCTTGCTTGAGCATGGGTATCGTAGCTAGGCGCGGCGCCTTCGTCTTTGCCGTGTGCACACACCCATGCCACTTGTGGCATGGCGTGCTCATATGCCACCCCGAGTCCTCGACATCCGATTGCACATGCGGTACGACGATGATCGTTGCTGGCTGCCCGTGCGTCTTTGTCGACTCGTTGCCCTGGAAGCGCCATCTTTGCCGCCAGCCTCCCAAGCCTATAGACGGATGTTCCCCACATTGCAAGCATGCCTCGTTCACAGCCATGGTGCCTCCCAGCTTAGTGCCTTGGCTGGGCATGGTGCTGTCTGGTGCATGCTGGGCATGAAGCCTCGGCTTTAGTGCGTACTGGGCATGGTGCTAGTGCCATGCCTGAAGCGTGGTTCTCCGGTTTGGTGCCTAGGCAGGTTCCTTGTAGTGCTTGCCTGGGCAAGGTTCCTTGGCTTAGTGCCTTGCTTTAGGCGGTTCCTCCACCCCCAGTGCCTTGCTTAAGCGGTGCGCGGAATTTAGTGCCATTTGTGCTAGGCACGGTGCGCGGCCGGTATGCCTGAACGTTGCCTCGGCCTAGTACCATGCCATGCCTAGACACGGTGCCTCGGCATAGTTCATTGCTGAACCTTAATTGGCTTAGACACATAGGCTTGCAATCTTGTGTCTAGGCTTGTCATGTACATTTGCTTGACGACTATTCGGTTGCTTGGAAAATAGTATTATCATTAACCTCCATGCTAGTGTTTCTGAAAGGCATCACTTGTTGCTTCCGTGTGCTTCTTAGGAGACAACTCCCGAGCTAGTCACGGTTGATTGTGTGGTGCATCTTGAAGTCGACGATGGGCGTGGCGAGTGGTGTTGGTAATGTGGGTTGGTAGGCTCCTTGCTCGTGCAGCAGACTATTGCCCGTCCTCCTCATTTCCTAGCTACAAAGGGCTTGAATCAAGCCTTGGGCATCGGCAATAATGGTTCACTGTGTTGCCTTCCCAATCGATGGAATTTTCCTGAATGTTGCCTTTCTCCATCTAGCTACGCTCATAGGCGGGTGGACGCCTGGCGATCATCGTGCTCCATGTACTCCCAGCGTGTGACCATGCGAAGGGGTTTCACAATGGGCCATGATGATGGCTCGGTAACTCTCGGATCGCAGAACCTTAGGGCGTGGGATCACAAAGATCCACTATTGCCCGAGCTTAGCGTTCGCTGAACTTCGTATGTCTGACGATCGGCTACCGCTTTGCCCTCAGGCACCCATTGTGGTCTAGGGTAGGTGCATGCGGTTCCGACGTTGCACAAGAATGCTACTGGTTGATCCACGCCCGGTAGTCATATGCTTGTCTCAAAGATTAAGCCGTAACATGTGTAAGTATGAACTAATTCATTGTGAAATTGCGAATGGCTCATTAAATCGATTATAGTTTGTTTGATGGTACTGCTCGGATAGCAGTAGTAATTCTAGAGCTAATACGTCTGACAAACCCGACTTACGGAAGGGATGCATTTATTAGATAAAAGGTCGGCCGGGCTATGCGTTTGCTGCGATGATTCATGATAACTCGGCGGATCGCCTGACGTGTGCTGAAGCGGCGCATCATTCAAATATCTGCCACATCAACTTTCGATGGTAGGTGGTGGCGCTCTTGTACCCCCTCGGATGCCTAAAGCCGTTGGTTGCATGCAAGGGCCTCATAGTATGCCTTAGACCTATGAGGGCACTAATAAAAAACAAGGCAAACCATGGTGGTGCACATGGTAAGGTCTGTGGTGGATTCGCGACGGGTGCATGGTAGCATATAGTGGGCGTACACCCGGCCCAGCCAAATAGTGGGAGTTTGAATTTGAAAATTGAGCCAATTTCAAGTTCAACATCAACCATATAGAGCCAATTTTTGAAATATGGAGAGCGATTCAATTAGTCTTTGGTGGGAAATGGCACCTGTTGGGAGGTCACTATGTTGGCGATGAACCACCGAGAGTCTATCAAAGTTGGGTTCTTAGATGGGGTTAGAAAATTGTTGCCATTCTTACATGTATTGTAATCATGTTTGAGAAGTGCCTTTGCACTTGAGCGGTTAATGAATGCAAGTTGGGATCATTTCCTGTACATTCTAAGTCTCTAATACTTGCTTTTTGAGAATTGTAGGAAAAGGTTAGCTAATCAGTTATACTTTATCAGAAGCCCGAAAAATTCGATAAACCCGGGGGTGTGACAAGTGATATCGAGCACCGGAAATGGGCGGGGAGGCAGCTTGGGGGAAAGGATGGCGGTTGGAAACACTTTGTTGGGAGAATGGCTGAAGATGAAGAAAGCTGTGTTGCGTTTGCGATTCGATGAAAATGGGTTGAAGTGCGGTATAATCGATGGAGGCCGATTGATAAATGCGGGAGCCCAGTTGATGCCCTCAAAGCGTCTGCGAGCATTGATGGCAGTACCAGGATACGTGCGATCTATGGGAAGCGGTCAATTACGAAAATTTGTGAGCTAGTCCCTGGTGTCGGGTCCCCACGGGAAGGTACGTGTGCGAGAACCCGAGGGTTTGGGGTGCTAAATGCTAAAGTTGGAAAATTTCCTATGGGACATAGGCGATTCTTCAAAGTTTGCTCATGTGCTGATAGTGAAATGGTGTCCATAACCAGCATGCTTTTTATGGTGATGCAAAGTTATGGTGGCCGGCTTTCGGATGGGAGATGATGCGAGTGCGGAAGGCCCCCAGGATTGATATGCGGGAGACTACGAAGAAGGAATGAAAGGAACAATTCCTACCCATAAATTCAGCCTGGCTTGCAAGGGAGTCCCTGAAGCGGTTGAAGCACATAGGTTGATGAGGACTATGTAGAAGGAATTGGATTCGTCATGTTGGATGCGAGCATGTCGATGAGGACAAAGCTGTTGATTTCATTTGAGATACAAGTTTGGGCACAAGCCCGAACTTCGAGAGGCAGGGGAGTTCGTGGCACACTTTCTTTGCAATAGGCTCGGCGGGCGCGGTGGACTACCAAGACGAAGCGGCGCCATCAGCACCACGAGCAAGTCGAGACGGATGCAGGCCCGAGAAGGCGGAGGAAAACCTTCATTCAATAAGAAGAGGTATTTGGAAGGAACGAGGGGGCTGAAGACAAAACACAGCCAGAACAACCACAAATTTTGTGCGTGAACAACGGTTGATGGGATGCTTCGCGTCTTAGCAGCCCTCGCGGGCAAAGGCGCCCCGAGAGGAAAAAGCGGTGCGCGATGCTAGCGATGTGAGCCGATAGCGATTGATTCACCCTCCGAGTGAATCCTTTGCAATTCTTTGAATGCAATCGATGGCTGAGAACCAACATGAAAACGATGCATGTTCAGGTGCTGCTTAATGGGATCCGAGGGTAAGCGATGGTAGACAATGGTGCCACGCACAATTTTATTTGCAACCGGTGAAGCCACGGGCTTCGTCTGGCGGTAGATGATAGCCGGATCAGCGGTGAAGCGATAAAGGCCTGAATGCGAGGGCATTGCGGATTTTCTTTGCAAGTTGGTGAATGGAAGGGTAAGATTAATTTACTTTGTGTTCCATTGGATGATTTTGATCTAATCCTTGGGATTGATTTCTTCCTCGAGTCTAAAGGCATACTGATTCCTCATCACGGGTGGACTTATGATCTTAGAAGGAGAATCGGCCCTTGCTTTGTGCTGCCGGTGAGGGAAAGGCGAGAGAAGCATGCGGGGGCGAATGGTGTCGGCCGCCAGTGAAAAAGGAGCTGTGAATGAGGACATCACCTTGCGGCTTTGGTGGAAATCAATGGGACATGATCTTTGAAGTTCTTGACTACGTAGGTAGGATATAAAGGAATTCGAGGAGACATCATGCCCTCAGGAGTTGCCACCTAAAGTTGCCTCCCCGAAGACCAGTGATCACAAGATGGTGCGCGAGAAGCGAAACCTCCTGCCCGAGTCCCATACCGGATGGCCTGCGAATTCTTTGGGCGGGGAAGCAGTTGAAAGGGTTGTGAGACTGACCCGGCGCTGATCCAGCCCTCGAGGGCTCCGTATAGCGCACATTGTTCGAGAAGAAACATGATGGATCATTTGCGTGTGTGTGGATTCTAGTGCTCCTGAATAAGGTAACCATCAAAAACAAGTACCCGATTCCTTTGGGGCCGACCGTTTGATGATTAAGAAGTTGCCTCAGATTTCCACTAAACCGGACCTCGAGATCGAGATATCGGGCAAGTCCGGTCGCAGAAGGTGATGAGGCAAAACCACATGTGTAACTCGTTATGGTTCATATGAATTTGTAATGCCGTTTAGCTCACAAATGCCCCTGCTAGGGCCTCAGAATTTAATGAATGATGCATTGTCACTATCTCGATGTTTTTTTGTAGTCATTTCATTTGTATGACATTATCAGAAGGTACACTCAGATCAAATGAGCACGAGATGCACTTGAGAAAGGTGTTCCAGTGGCTTAGGGAACACAAACTATATGTGAAGCCAGAGAAGTGCGAGTTTGCAAGGGAGCAGATCACGCCCCGGGTCACAAAACTGAAGGCCGATTCTGATGGATGTTGCGCAGTAAGCCGTGGATCGACACCCTACCAGTGACAGAAGTTGCGCCATTGTTCGGGCCAGCAAATTACCGCAGGGAGATTCATAAAGGGCTATTCAAGATTGTCTCTCCATTGACAGATTTAAGTAAAGTTATCATGGACTCGGGACATAGAGTGTCGGATGGCTTTTGAAAGCCCCAAACAAGCTTTCATCTCCAAAGAACCGGGCCATAGCTCGCTAAATCTGACTCCCTTGAAGTTCAGACTGATGCCTTGGATAAGGCCCTTAGTGGAGTCTTGGTGCAGGAAGGACACCCCGTGGCATTTGAGAGTCGGAACCGAATAGCGTAAATCAAACGTTATTCAACGCATGAGAAGGAAATGACGCCAGAGTGCATCAAGCCAGAGCAAACAGAGTGCATTACTCCTCGTGGATTCTTTTCTGGGCGAGTGATGCATACTGTGGCAAATACCTTCTTCAAGACACAGAAGAAGTTGAGTGCAAGGCAGGCCCGCTGGCAAGAGTTCCTGGCCGAGTTCAATTTTGAGTGGCTGCATCGGCCAGGGCGGCACAACATTGTAGCGGACGCACTCAGTCGGAAAGAGGTGGTGGCATACATCACACTATGTCAAGTCATCTCGCATTTCCCAATGAGCGATCAAGAAGGCAAAAGCAGTGGACTTGATGCCATTTATGAGAAACCGGACAAAGAAGTCGAATGGGGAACAAGAAAGTACTCGGGCTGAAAATGATCTCTCAGGTTCAAAGGAGGAAGGCTTCAAGAACCCAGCCGGGAGGACTGCGGAGAGAGTTGCTGAAAGAGACCCATGATGCTAAGTGGGCAGGCCATCCAGGGGAGGAGAGGACCATGGCATTGCTGTCCAGGTCCTACTATTGGCCAAAGATGGGTGAAGACATACAGGCGTATGTGAAGTCTTGTCTGGTATGCCAGTTAGACAAGACTGAAAAGAAAAGATGGCTGTCACAGAGCCCCTCTCCCCACACCGCATGCTACAAAGTGTCTCCATGGATTTTATCTCTGATTCCCTAAGGCCCGGAATGCAACCATCTTTTTGTCGCGGGTTGATCGGTTCTCAAAGTACTGTTCATGGCAGCACCGAGGCATGTCCGTAAGAGGTAACTGCTTTCACCATGTGGTGAAACATTTTGGTTTGCCTAAGGACATAATCAGTGACCGGGATGCGAGATTCACAGGACGGTTTTGGGTGGAACTCTTCAAGCTCTTGGGTTAGGAGTTGAAGTTCTCCACTGCCAATCATCCACAAACAGATGGTCGTGATCGAAGAATCTGGCTGGGATTGCCTGAAGAGTACTTTGAGGCATTACGTGGATCATACATTAAAAACTGGGTGGATTTGCTTGACATCGCTAGTTTATAATCTGCATAGAAGCTTCAAAGAATAGGATGAGCCCTTTGAGTTGGCGCGGTTGCAGCCAAGAACCCTATTAGATGTGGCAGTCAATGGGTTGGGAGACAAACAGAAGACATCGCTTAGCCATTTCCTAGGAGATGTTCATGAGGTACCTGAAAGCCTTGAGAAGGCGGCTAGAATAGTGAAGAAGTATGCCGATCAACATAGACGGCGCCGGAATTTCGTGATTGGGGATAAGGTGCCGTTGAAACTACTCCTCGATCCCGAAAAAGTAAGCAAGAAGACTCAAGAAGAAGATCGATCCCAAAGCTGAGGGGCCTTCGGGAGGTGATCAAGAGCGGGAGAAGGTTTATATGTCGGTTGTCTAAAGACTCGAAGTTGCATCCGACATTTCATGTGTCGGCTTTTGAAGCCCTATGTTGAAGATGCAACCGGTAGGACACAAGTAAAATCGTACCCTCCTTGGTCGGGATACGCTTGATAAGGGGCAGAAGACTCAATCACAACTACGGGGCAGAAAGAATCGGCTAATGATTATCTTGTTCGCTGAAAGGCGCTTTGGAACCGGGGAGACACATGGAGCTGGATGTGACATTGTGGCAGTTTGAAGGGGCAGTGAAAGACTATCTAAAGGCTAAGTCGACGTGGGCTTTAATTTCCTACGGAGGGGAGGTTTGTTACCCCTGGTGCCGCCTTGGTTGCATTTGCAAGGGCCTCATAGGTATACCTAAGACCTATGAGGGCACCTAATAAAACAAGGCAAACCCATGGTGCATGGTAAGGCACGGTGATCAGCTACAGGTGCATGGTAGCATATATGGACATGCACCCATGACAAAACAGGGAGTTTGAATTTGAAATTGTGAGCTTAGATTTCACCAAACATCAAACTATATGGGGTTCTACTTTAAATATGGAGGTGATTAAAATTCAAATGCCGGTGGGAAATGGCACTCGTTGGGAAGGGTCATCGATGTTGGCAATAGACACCAAAGTCTATAAAAGGATTGGGTCTCGAATCAGATAGGGTTGTAGAGCGGCCATTCTTCCTCGTGATATTGTAATCTCAGATTTCGCAGCAATCGCACTTGACGCTTTGTGAATGCAAGTTGGGATCATTTCCATGACATCGTTCCCAATACTTTGCTTTTGAGAGACACTGTGGGAAAGGTTATTAATCGAGTTAGCACCGCACATCCGTATGAGAAAATTGGGACGGGATAAACCAGTGGGTGTGACACTCTACCAGCGTATTGACGGCACTATGAATTAGGTTCGGATTCCTGAGAGGGAGCTGAGAAACGGCTACTACATCCAAGGGAAGGCAAAGAAAGGCAAATTACCCAACTCCACACTCCGGAGGTAGTGACAATAAATAACAATACGGCCTTTCGAGTCCGGTAATCGGGAATGAGTACAAATCCCTTAACGAGGATCCATTGAGGGCAAGTCTGTGCGCATCATGTAATTCAAACAATAGCAAGATATTTGTTGTTGCAGCTTAAAAGCCTGGGAGTTGACTGGATAGGCCTGGCTTGCCCGCCTTATTGGGCAAAAATCTGGCCCTCTGTCTCCTTCTACAGCGATGCGCCTGTCTTAACTGTCGTCGCAGCCCCGTGGCCGGTTACTTTGAAGAAATGAGTGCCAAAGCAAGCCTACGCTTATGGATACATTAGCATGGGATAACATCATAGGATTTCTGGCCCCATTGTGTCGCTCTGGACGGAGTAATGATTTAACAGGACAATGGGGCATCTAGATTTCATAGTCGAGGTGAAATTCGGATTTATGAAAGACGAACAACTACAAAGCATTTGCCAAGGATGTTTTCATTAATCAAGAACGAAAGTCAGGCTCAAGACGATCAGATATACCATTCTGGGCCTCAACCATAAACGATGCCGACCATGGATCGCCTGGATGTCATAAAGACTACCGGTACCTTATGAGAAATCGCCGTCCGGGGAGAAGTGGTTGCAAGGTCAAACCAAAGGAATTGACTAAGGGTACCACTGTGAGGGAGTATGCGGCGACCTGACTCAACACTAGGAAACTTACTGTGTCCGTACAAGAAGGATTGGCGATCGAGCTCTTTTCTTGATTCTATGGTGTGGTGCATGGCCGTTTCCTAGTTGGTGGAGCGATTTGTCCGGTTAATTCCGTTAACGAACGAGACCTCACCGCTTAACTAGCTGCGCAAGGTGATCCCCGCAAACATTTCTTAGAGGGACTACGTCGCCAGTGCCAAGGAAGCTCGAGGCAATAACAGTCCGTGACGCCCTTAGATGTTCCGGGTCGCACGCAATCGACGTATTCAACGAAACATAGCTCGCCGATTGTGCCCGTAATCTTGAAATTTCATCGTGATGGGGATAGATCATTGCACCGCTGGTCTTCAACGGAGGGAATCTCAGTAAGCGCGAGTCATCACTGCTGACTACGCCCCCGCCCTTGTACACACCCGCCCGTCGCTTCCTACCGATTGAATGGTCCTATGAAGGCGTCTTGACGCGCGACAGGAGCGGTTCGCTACCGCGACGTCGCGAGAAGTCCACCGAACCTATCATTTAGAGGAAGGGGAGAAGTCGAACAAGGTTTCCAGAGGGGGAACCCGCGGAAGGATCATTGTCGAACCTATCGACCGAACGACCCGTGAACACGTTGTTTGAATAAACCCGCCGAGGGCGCAGCCGGGCGCGGAGCCTCCACTCCCGGGCCTCGATGGATCGGTGGCCGCGAGCCTTTCCCTCCGCCCGCATGTGTCTTTGCCGTGGACCTTCAATTCAACACCGAACCCCTGGAAACGCCAAGAAAATACACGAACAACGCCATCCCGCCGCCTTGGCCACGGCGCTGAAGGCGTGGCCGCTTAACTCACAAAAACGACTCTCGCAACTGACATTCAGGCTCTCAGACGATGAAGAACGTAGCAAATGCGATACACTTGGTGTAGAATTCGCGTAATCCCGTGAATCATCGAAATCTTGAACGCAAGCTGCGCCCGACGCCATTAGGTCGAGGGCACGCCGCTCGGGCTGCCACGCACACGCCGCCCCTCCACCCCTTCCGCCGAGTGCGGCCCGGAGTTGGGCGGACATCGCCTCCCATGGAACATCGCTGGCCCGTGGCTGTTGTAATCTGTCCCGCGGCTGATGCACTGGCTGCTTGCGGTTTGAAATAACCTCTGATCTTTTCCCTCGTCCAGAGGAGGAAGGAGGAGAATCTCCATGCTCCGCGCGCCCGACGGCACCACGGAAGGCCCGAGAACCTCGACAATGAATTCTGTGTCGCGCGGAACACCCGCTGAGTTTAAGCATATCAATAAGCGGAGGAAAAGAAACTTACAAGGATTCCCTTAGTAACGGCGAGCGAACCGGGAAAAGCCCAGCTTTGAGAACTCCAAGCAGCCCCGTCCGACCTGTGTAGTCCGAGAAGCCGCCCCTGGGCCGCGGATTCCGCCCAAGTCCCCAGCGGGGCGCCTGAGAGGGTGAGATTCCGCCGCGGCCTCGGACCCCGTCGCACCACGAGGCGTCATTGACGAAGCTCGTTGTTTAGAATGCAGCCCCACTCGGGCGGTAAATCTCATCCAAGGCTGGGCCACATAGAGACCGATAGCAAACAAGTACCGTGAGGGAAATATGAAAGGACTTTGAAAAGAGAGTCAAAGAGTGCTTTAAATTGCCTGAGGGAAGCGGATGGGGTCGCATGCGCCTCATCGGATGAACGCATCCGCCGGTCCGCCTTACCGACCGGGAGCGGACCGCTGCTCAACACACCCGCTCCGTTGTAGTCATACTCCGTGAGACGTCGCCGATCGCTGAATGCAGCTGCACGCTTCTCCGGCGTGCTTTCGTGACTGTGCGCCATGGCGTCGCCAGCGCCCCCATTCTAATCCCACTTGAAACACCGACTAAGGAGTCTCGAGACATGTGTAGCCAACGGCTAGTAAAACCCGTAAGGCGTAAGGAAGCTTGATCGGGCGATCCCAAAAACCACGACCGACCTTTGATCTTCCGAGAAGGGTTCGAAAGTGAGAGCACTGGTCGGGACCAAAGATGGTGAACTATGCCCGAGCGGGCGGCCGCAGGAAACTCGTGGAGGCCCGCAGCCGACACGACGCAACCGCTCATTCGACTCTGCATGTGGGCGAAGACTAATCGGAATCCATCTAGTAGCCGGTTCCTCCGGCTTCCTCAGATAGCCGGAGCCCGCTGCCAGCCCGACAGAAGCCAATGACAGAGGTATCAGGCGCAACGCCCTCGACCTATTCTCAAATCCAACAGTAGACGGGCACGGCCGCTTCCATCGAGCCGGGCCACTGAATCGAGAGCCTGGGCGGGCCATTTTTGTAAGGTGAACCGCGATGCGGGATGAACCGAAGTCGTTACGATGCCCAACCGCGCTAACCTAGAACCCACAAAGGGTGCTGGTCGATTAAGACACAGGATTCAAGGGTCAGCGGCTTCGAAACCGCTTAAGGAGTGTGTGTAACAACTCACCCCGCCGAATCAACTAGCCCCGAAAATGATGGCGCTCGCTGACCGAGCACCGGCCGCCGGCGGCAAGGGCCAGCCTCGATGAGTAGGAGGGCGCGCGGCCGCCGCAAACCCCGGGCGCGAGCCCGGCGGGAAGCGCCGCCGGTGCGGATTCGTAGTAGCAAATATTCAAATGAGAACTTCAAGGCCGGCAGGGAAAGGTTCCATGTGAACAAGACTGTACGGGTTGTCGATCCTAAGACGGGGAAGCTCGCCCGATAGCGCGGTACGCACGCCGGCGCATCAAAGGGAATCGTTAACATTCCGGAACTCGACGCGGCGGCTGACGGCAACGTTAGAGTCCGAGATCGCCGCCGGTGGCCCGGAAGCAGTTATCTTTTCGCTTAATGTTCGCCCACCTCGAAACGGCCACCGGAGGTAGGGTCCGGGGCCA
>JAEQBH010002229.1:0-106435 GCA_016808115.1 Tetrastigma voinierianum | reverse complement strand
CAAAGATCGGGTTGTCCAGAGCCATTTTAGTCAATATAAGGGGCATTTGCGTGAGAAAGCAACTGCTGGATCACAAAAGCGGTGTGAATCTCCTCCCTATTCGATGTACGGGCAGCTCGAGATTTGGGGAGCTAAATCCCACCTCCGTCCCACACTTTCTCTTTGGCGATGGAGTCGATCGAAATGCCAGAGGAACGAGTAGAGGGCGTGCGATTCAAGAGTGGACAAATTTTACTATCCAGTAGATTTTGTAGTACTCGACACAAAACCAGTAGCAGCAGGGCCAATTATGTACCTATCATTCTGGGAAGACCATTCTTAGCCACCTTTAATGCAATTATCAAGCTACTTGAGAGATGGTGTCGTACCTTCAGCTTTTGGAAACATGACTTTGACTTAAGCTCTTCCATGCGAGTAAAAAAGCACATGCAACCAGAGAATGTCTCAGAAGAAGCCATCATTGACACCATCACGGAGGAACAAGTTGATCGGCAAGGTATCTTTGGATATACTAGATGAAGAGTTGGCGGAGTGTGCGAAGAAGCGGGAGAAAGTTGACTATGAAATGTCTCAGGTACAAGGATATTGGAGAAGAAGAAATGAAATTTTGCCATTAGTGATAGGAGAGGAAATCAGTGAGCCCCAGAAAATAGATCTCAAGCCTCTGCCTATGGAACTAAAGTATGCTTATTCGGAAGATCATGAACAATGTCCAGTGGTCATTTCAACCTTGCTCAGCACTGCACAGGAGGATAGCCTTCTGCAAGTCCTCAAACAGAACAAGAAAGCCCTTGGGTGGAGAATATCCGATTTGAGACATGTAGCCCAGGTTGCACCCACCACATCTACTTAGAGGAGGAGGCAAAGTCGGTGAGACCCAACCACAAGAGAAAGTGAACCCACATATGCGAGAAGTGGTTAGAGCGAAGTCTTAAAAATAGCTGTATTTGGCATCATATACCCGTATCAAGCGACACTGGTGGAGTCAATAGTTAGTACCTGAAATCAGGCATAACCATGGTGCATAATGAAAAGGAGGAGATGCCCACTGGAGTGCTACTACGGGGTGGAGGTATGCATCAGTGCTCCGCGGAGTTAAATGAAGTAACACGAAAGATCACTTTCCTCTTCCATTCATGGATCAACTCACGGAGAGGATTTCTTGCTACCCGTTTATTGTTTCATGGATGGTTATTCGAGGATGTTCCAAATTGAGATCAGTAGAGGATCAGGAAAGAATAGCTTTCACTGTTCATTTTGGCACGTACGTAAAGGAGGATGCCTTTTGGCCTTTGTAATGCCCCTTGCCACATTTCAACGATGTATGCTCAGCATTTTCAGCGATTTAGTTGAGCGCATTATGGAGGTTTACATGGACGATATCACAATCTATGGAAGATTTTTTGAGAAGTGCCTATTCGATAATACTTTTTGTGCATAGGAAAAAACCTAGTGTTGAATTGGGAGAAATGCCATTTATGAGTCGTAAGGCATTGTATTGGGAGCATATCATTTTTAGAAAAGGGGATTGAAGTTGATAAAGCAAAAGTTGACTTGATTTCCAAGCGCCTTCTCCCCACGAGATGTTACATGAGCGTATTGAGGCAATTTTGACGTACGAGGTTTCTACGAGGAGGTTCATACGGGACACTCAATTGCCAAGCCACTTTATAAAGCTTCTTGAAAAAAGATGCTATGTTTGAATGGGATTGAGGAATGTCAACAAAGGTTTAGAGAACTCAAGACTCATTAAACCCTTTGCACTAATAGTGAGGGCCCTGGCAGCAATTTCGAGGTTATGTGTGTGATCTGATGACCTATTTGTCGAGACAGTCCTTGGACAAAACGAGAAGGAAAACCATATGTGGTTTTACTATGCTGTAAAACCCAACGAATGGAAGCTCAAAGGAATTTACTACCATTGAGAAAAGTGCGCGTAGTTTGCTCTGGATAAGTTTATTGCTTATTTGTTAGAGGCAGAAATAATTATCTTCACGGACCATTCAGCTTTGGAAATATCGCACTAGAAAAATGCCAAGGCTAGGCTATCGAGGTGGAGTCCTCTTACTACGAATTCAACACCTGAAATCCCGGGATAAGGGTATAAAATTTTGTTGCGATCCTCTCAAGACTACTTCATAGCACCACAGCCTGCAACCTCCCGATTTTTGAATTCCGGAGGAAGTTTTACTCGTGGACCGTCCTCTGATTACTTATGCTTCTTTTAATGCTTGGGGAGTTACTTAACATATAATGGAAAGCTTTGGGACAAGAAATTCTTCCCATGCAAGAAATCCATTCCTACTATTGGGAGGAGCCACTATTTATTAAAATATTGTCTTGTCGGATAATCGGAAGTGTGTCTTAGGAAGGAGAACAATGAGGATACTCGACCACTACCATGGCGGTACGGAGGCCATTTTACTTCCCAGGAAAGCGGTAATGAAGGTCTTTGCGAGGCGAGTTTCTATTAATGCATCTTTATTTAAGATGCCTATTCCATATCTGAGCAGTGTAGCGAATGCGGGTTGGGAAAATATCCTGGAGTCATATGATGTACTTGAATCACTATTACGGTCATTGAGTTATTTGGCGTTTAGGGCATCGACTATGAGACCATTTCCACTTCCTTCGGATAACCATTTACATCCTAAGTCGACTATGTGTCAAATTGGGTGGAGCAGTCTTTGTGTAGAGCAGACCACGAGAATAGGTATTGAAATTCTTGAAACAGAACATTTTCTCCAGATTTTGAGTTCTCAAAGCCATAATCAGTGATAGAGGTTCACATTTCTGCAACAAACCTTTTGAGAATCTCTTATCGAAGTATGGTGTCAAGCACAAAGTGGCAACCCCTTACCATCCTCGGACCCGATGGCGAGTAGAGCTAGCGACAAAGGAAATCGAGGTATATTGATGAAAGTGGTGAACTCAAACAGGAAGGATTGGTCTCTCAAGCTTCTAGATTCCTTGTGGGCATACAGAACAGCGTACCAGACCATTCTTGGAATGTCCCCCTATCGTCTAGTTTATGGGAAGGCCTGCCACCTGCTGGTGGAAATTGAATACAAGGCATGGTGAAGCGATAAAATTGAATATGGACATGGGAAGGCGACCTTAGAGACTCCTTGATCTCAATGAGTTAGAAGAGCTCGGGAATGACGCCTACTTCAATTCAAAAATCGTTGAAGGACAAATTGAAGAAGTGGCATGATCAGCTCATAACGGAAGAACCGGTCGGGGACCAAGTTACACTCTATGACTCCCGAACTCCACACTTTTTCGGGCAAGCTCAAATCAAGATGGAATTTGGACCATTCATCGTTCCAACAAGCACTTGATGGCTCGATGGAGCTACTCAATCCGAATGATAGCAGAATATTCAAGGTCAATGGACAGAGGGTGAAGCTGTGTTGCGCATCAGAGTGCAGACAGGGAGGAAATTCTATACGGACCCTCGCCAGGCCCCTCAGGCTATGCATTTAGGAGTGGCTCCTACAGTGTCTCAAAAGCCACCAATTTAATTGCTTAGTCTTGTTTAAGGTTCCATTTTTGCTAATAATCTAGTTGTAGTCATTTGGGTGACTTGTTTTCTATGCATTAGCGGCTGCGGCGTGCTCAACCACTTCTACGGCGCCTCGGCATGCCCAGTGAGGATGAGCCAACCTCTCAAGCCACTGATTGAGGAGGTACCACTTCCTCCACTAACTTTCTCGTTCCATTCTTAGGGATAGTTAGTTTTGGAAAGTGATGTTCATTCACTGGTTTTGGTTTTACTTGTACTTCATATAATAAATACTTTGTGTGTTTATGAAGGCTTGTTGTTTACTTTTGTTTGAAAAAGTAAAAATTTTGTAAATTCACCTTGATATATAATACAAATCTATTTTTCCTACTTTTGCATCTCATTTTGACCCTATATCTGTGATTTTGCCTTTCACATAAGTGAAGAATTGAAGCCTTGTATATGCAAATGCTAGAATAGTTCCGTATGGTGATGAGTTTTTGAATTAGGTTGATGATACAGTAATTACTCCTTTGTCTTCTGGCCTCCTAGCCACACACAGATTCACATTAGTTTTCTTGATAGGTTAAGAAGTCGTTTCTCCTTTTACTTTAAAACCAGCCTTAGCCGTTGTCGGCTTTTAATAGATTAGAGTTCCTTATGAAAGAAGGCGATGTGTCTTCGAAAGAAAAAGAAAGAAAAGAGAAATAAAAATAAAATAGTTAAGTAACGCCGCGCCGCTTTGCCTTGAAACCCGAGTACGGTCCGAGGGGTATACGGCGAAAGCCTTTATAGCCTGGTGCCCTAAACTAATTGGTTGAGAGTCACCGACTTTGTTGCTCTACGTAGGTGGACGGGTGGAGTTTAGTGAGTTGTAGGTGCTGGATTCTCAAAATTATTGAAATCAGGAATTGAAACTGAGGAGTTGGTGGTCGAAAGATCCTTGTAACTTGATGCCCTAAACCTTAGTTGGTTTGGATTCATCGGTGGATCCCCGCTACACGGACTTTGGTGAAGTCGAATTTTCAGCATTGCACCCTACAATACATTAGTAATATGAAATAAGTGAGGAACTGATGCTGCACTGAAAACATTTAGAGTTTGGTGGAAATTCATACTGATTCCCTTAGAATAGATGCTGCACTGAAACTTATTCCTGTATGGCATTTGTTCTCCCAACTTGGTTTTTATACAGAGTCCCAATTTGTCATACTAAAGGTTAGACATTAATTGCATATTCCTTTTGACGGATAATTTGTTTCAATAAAGCATATGTATGATCTGCCTTCTTGTTATCATTGCTAAGGGACTAGCAATATCTCGGTTGGGAGGAGTGATTAGTACCCAAATAGTGCAATGTTGAGCCTTGTTTATCACAGGTTTTATGCGCTTTTTG
Source organism: Tetrastigma voinierianum (assembly GCA_016808115.1). Lineage (NCBI taxonomy): Eukaryota > Viridiplantae > Streptophyta > Magnoliopsida > Vitales > Vitaceae > Tetrastigma > Tetrastigma voinierianum. The sequence goes on along the minus strand of JAEQBH010002229.1, from coordinate 101,534 downwards.
TGTACTGATCGACTGCAATAACTAAATTGTTACATTGGGATCCCGGCTTTGCTACTGATCATATTTTACCTCCTTGTCCCTTGTATGAGCCAATATTTTAGGCTTTCTTGTATTTTCATACTTTGGGTGGACTATATAAGCCCCCATCATTTTGTAACCCTAAGCAACTTTATGTAAGTTTTTCATTTTGTAAATAGAATCCCACAGCTTTCAGTTTTAGGGTTTGCTTTTCTCTCTTCTCTCTCCTCTTTCTTTCATTTTCTAGGTTGCCAAACACCCCCCTTGAGGATGACAACTCAAGGGATGCTTGGCTAAGCCTTATAGCTTTGAAGAGGAAGGTGGCTAGCTTGGTTTTGGGGTAGTTGCAGGTGGTCCTCCTGTTTTAAATGCTACAGGTACTGTATTTATGGCTCCCATCTTTTCAAACTAGGGTTTAATATCATTTAATGTCATTACTTTGTGTATACTTGCCATGCAAGTGCAGTGCATACTTGTTAGATGCAGCATTTCTTCGATGGTCTTTACGAGCCACTTAAATGAGGTTGGGTGTTAGGGTTTTAAACTGAAAGGGGCTGTGAATGCATGTTACCTGTGTTGACTCAAATAGGAGTGATTATAGGGTTAGGTTTTCTAGTTAAACAAAGATCCGATTATGGCTTGGACTATAGGTTGCTTACCATAATGCGAGGATATGACCCGAGGACACTTGTTTCCCCCATGTTATCAAGCTAGTGACCTAAACCTTCAAGGTTACCATTTCACACTTTATTTCAAGCCATTACAGTTATTTAGTAAACAAACAACTCCTACTGTTTTGAAACAAAAATCCAAAAATCCAAATTAAAAGCCTCACCTTTTCAACAACGATGCGAGTCATTCATAGGATGAAAACCCATCCGTGTTCGATACTGGCTGCTATCTTTGTGGTAAGCTTGACTACGTGGGAGGAACAGGAAACAAATTTAGTTGATTCCGCTCACCCTAAAGTCTTGCGAATCAAATGGCGCCGTTGCGAGGATGGTGCCAAACTCTACGTATGATAGAAGTTGAAGTGTGCCCGTGATCCCGACATCACAAGTGAAGGTATTTTTAATCCTTTTTGAAACTTCGGTTATTATAGCGCAAGTTTTCATCACTTTGCGATCTTTACTTACTTTGTTTTTGTTTTCATACGATCGATTTTTATTTTAGCTAACCCTAACCTTTTTGCCAAGCTTTGTTTGTGCTCTTTGTTGTCTCTAAAATTGTGTAACAGGTGTTTATGCACCAGTGGGATAGAGACATTTCAGGTAGACTACAGAGAATCCGTACACCAATTGCACACGGTTGTGAAGTGGTGTACCTGGTGACACCATGGAGCCTGCACGAAGAACATGAGTCGACCCGGGAACGAATCTAGCGACTTGGAAGTCAATATGGGGACCACATACACCCTCCTGGCTGAGTAGCATTAAGCGTCGGCGTGGCCCTTCTCACAGCATGTCACATTTGATATTGCGTGTAGATCCCTACGGTGGCCGGCCGTTTTCTTTTACGGTGCAAAAGTGCTTTTGTGCCTCCCCTTTGTTTATCCACTTTTGTCTTCAATTGAACAATTGAATTGCTTTCAATTGAACAATTGAATTACCTTTAATTGAAAAGAGTGAAACCTGTATGTTACCTTAATGCTAGAACAATTCCCTTGTGATTGGATTTTGGTCAATTGAAGTTTTAACAATCTCAACCTTAACATTTCCTCCTTAAGCTAATTCACATTGCACAGTTATACCAATAGGAATTTGTGAAATTGCCCTCCTTTCACTTTGCATGGCCGTGTAGGCATGTTGGCAACCCATGATAGGTTTGTGTTACCCATATATGAAGACCAATGTAGTCTTCCAAAAAGGAAAAGAAAAAGAAAAAGAAAAGAAGAAAAAGAAAAAGAATAAAAGTCGTGACACTTTGCCTTGAAACTTCGAGCACGGTCGAGGGTATATGCGTAGTTTTTTGAAGCTTAGATACTTACTAAGCCCCTTAATTGGTTGGGAGTCATCGATTTAGTGTTCGTTACACGGGTGAATGGGTAAGGTTTAGCGTGTTAGGTGCTTGAGTTCTCGAGAGTCATTCGGTCAGGGGTGAAGCACAGCCAGAGTTTGTGTGGTCGATGATCCTTTTTCTTGATGCCCTAAACCTTAATTGGTTGGGAGTCATCGGTGGACCCCCGTTACACGGACTTTGGTGAAGTCGGGTTTTAAGCATTGCATCCTATAATTTATTCAAATAAAGAAAGAAATGTGTAGCTATTCCTATATAGGTTTTTCAACAGCTTAAGGCCATGCCAGTAGCTAGGTTGGGGGGAGGGAATAATTTTGCAATTTATTGGCTCGATCTGGTTACATTAAGAACCGTTAGACTTTGGTGGAAATTCAGGTTGAGAACCATGGATCCGGTGTTGACCTAAAAATTGTTCTTGTATGGTTTTGGCTCTCTCATGTTGGTTTTCAAACTTGGTTTCAATTCTTCATTTTAAAGGTAATGCTTATTTGTACATACACCTTTTTGAACCGTAAACTTTTTGAAAAATAACTGCATGCATGTCCTTATTGTTTCAGCATTGCTAAGGGACTAGCAACGCGTCGGTTGGGGGGTGTGATTAGTGCCCGAAAAGTGCCATTTTGAACCCTAATCAAGATAGGTTTTGGATGTTTTTTGCGCACTAATCATATCAATTAAGCCAATTGAGGTGTTTAGGTCCACTTAGTATCACTTATGCCGTTTTGAGGTTATTTTTGGTCATCTTACTTGGTTTTGCATACCTTGGGAGTTCGATATCGAGATATGTGAGGAACCATGAAAATTGAAACTATTTTTCAGCCATCACAAATACCAAGATGCAATGAAGAAATGAAGGCAAAATGATGAAAAAGGGATGCAGTAGGCAAAGCAGTGAAGAACAGGCAACCCAGGAAATTTCGCTATGATTGCAAAAATTTCAATGGGATTGCGAAAATTTGTGACCATGTATTTGCAAATCCTAGCAGTGGGAAATTTAGCTATATAAGCGAAAATCTGCTTTGTGCCTAGAAATTCTCCATTTTCGCTATCTGCAGAATTTCGCTAGGCTAGCGAGAATTTAAGCTATGGCAATTCAGCGTGCATAGCGAAAATTTGTGAACCCCCAAGCTATCTCGTGCAATTTCGCTAAATTTGTGAGATTTCGCAGGCTTGCGAAATTTCGCTAGGCTAGCGAAAATTTTCGCTATGCTAAGCGGTACTCCTCCATAGAAATTCTGCTTACAATCGATTTTGTGTGTAATTAATGCCAAACGACCCCGTTTTGGTGTATTACCTCCTTGTCCCTTGTATGAGCCAATATTTTAGGCTTTCTTGTATTTTCATACTTTGAGTGGACTATATAAGCCCCCATCATTTTGTAACCCTAAGCTACTTTATGTATGTTTTTCATTTTGTAAATAGAGTCCCGCAGCTTTCAGTTTTAGGGTTTGCTTTTCTCTCTTCTCTCTCCTCTTTCTTTCATTTTCTAGATTTGCTTAAACACCCCCTTGAGGATGTGACTCAGGGATGCTTGCTAATATATAACTGAAGGGGAAGGTGGCTAGCTTGGTTTTGGGGCAGTTGCAAGTGGTCCTCATGTTTTAAATGCTACAGGTAATGTATTTATGGCTCCCAGCTTTTCAAACTTGGGTTTAATATCATTTAATGTCATTACTTTGGCCAATACTTGCCATGCTTTAGAATTACCGGTGCATACTTATTATTAGATGCAACATTATTCTTTAGATAGGTCTTCGAGCCACTTAAATGAGGTTGGGTGTTAGGGTTTAAAGCGAAAATTTTGTGAATGCATATTGCAATGGCTCAAATAGGAGTGATTCTAGGGTTAGGTTTTCTAGTTAAACAAAGATCCGGTTATGGCTTGGACTATAGGTTGCTTTCCATAATGCGAGGATATGACCCGAGGACACTTGTTTCCCCCATGTTATCAAGCTAGTGACCTAAACCTTCAAGGTTACCATTTCACACTTTATTTCTAGCCATTACAGTTATTCAGTAAACAAACAAATCCCCATTTTGAAAGCAAAATCGAAAATCAAATTAAAAGCCTCACCTTTTCAACAACGATGCAGTCATTCATAGGATGAGAAACCTCCCCGTGTTCCACCCTAATTTGCTATCTTTGCGATGGCTTGACTACGGCGATGGGAGGAGCTATAGGAAACAAATTTGTTGATTCGCTCACCTGCAGGTAAGCGCGAATCATCTATAACGCGAACATCAAGGGATATCTGAATGATGGCATAGTTGAAGCGGGGGCATGCTTTATACACAAGTGCGAAGGCGGCCCGGACCCAAGGGTTTTAAATGCGTGCGGGTGCGCCCTTGATTGCATCTTCAATCTTTTAGGCCAGATCCTTCACGGAACTTTTAAGCGTCTTCTGGGAATATACTTAATTTCTCGGTTGACACCTCACCTTTTGTTTGTTTGCGGGTGATATGCAAGAGATGTGTGATAAGCGCACCATACTTTATAAAACCTTGTCAATCCTGTATTGCGAGGAAATGAGTACCATTATACGTGATCGGTGCTCGAGGGTTCAATTCGTGAATATGGGCTAGCGGCGAGCCACAACCTTGGCATCGTTGGTGCGGGTCGGAATCGTTTCAACCCACTTTGAAACATAGTCTACTGCCAGCAAGATGTACAAGTTGTTATAAGATGGGGGAAAGGGTCCCATGAAATCCATTCCCCATAGGTCGAACAGTTCTACTTCCAGAATGGGGTGCATGGGCGGTTCGTCCTTTCTAGAAATTCTCCCCATTCGTTGACATTTGTAACAAGTGGATACGAAATGATGAGCATCCTTGAATAAGGTAGGCCAGTAGAAGCCTGACTGGAGAACCTTAGCTGCTGTTCTCTGGCCACCAAAATGTCCACCACATGGTAGAGTGTGGCCGTGGTTTAAAACAATGTGAATTTCATCTTCGGGGACACATCTCCTAATCCACTGATCGACCACTTGTGTCTGTAAGGTGGCTCACTCAATAGTAGTGTTTCAAATATCACGAAAAACCGTTTTTGTTGATAGTTAAATTCTGGAGGAACTACAGACCTCAAATAGATGCGTAATCTACAAACCATGGAACTGCCCTCTTGTCTTCAATAGCTAAGAGTTTCTCATCTGGAAATTCGTCATTCACTTGAGCATCATCTCTTGCCCCTTCCAATCGTGAAAGATGATCTGACACTAGGTTCTCAGTGCCTTTCTTGTCTTTAATCTCAACATCAAATTCTTACGACAAAGAACCCCTTGGGATTAATCGGGTTTAGCGTCTTTTGAGTCATCAAATATTTAATGGCAGAAGGATCAGTGTGGACTACTACCTTGTTACAAATCAAATAAGGCCTGAATTTGTCAAAAGCAAAGACAATAGCTAAAAGTTATTTCTCTGTAGTTGCATAATTCAACTGAGCATCATTCAATGTTCTGCCTGCATAGTAAATCACCAGGAAAATTTTCTCTCGTTTACGCCTGCTCTTCATTATAAAATCGCTTGCGTCACACATAAGTTCAAATGGAAAGGACCAATCCGGAGCTACGACAATAAGAGTTGATACCAACTTATCCTTCAAAACTGCAAATGCATGCAAACACTGCGAATCAAACTCAAATGGGATCCCTTGGACCGGAAAGGTTGAAACAGCGGTTTTGCAATCCCCGGGGAGAAGCATGAGCAGCCTATAGAATCAACGTGGCCTAAAACTTGAATCCTTTTACCGATGAGGGTGGAGGTAATTTTCAATTGCTTCAATCTTTGCTCTGTCTACCTCTATTCCTCTTGTTGAAATCCGGTGTCCGAGTACAATACCCTCTTGTACCATAAAATGGCACTTCTCCCAATTGAGTACTAAGTTGGTCTCCTCATCTTATCATAGCGATCTCAAATTTTCCAAGCAGTTATCCGATAGATTACCCAATCTCTTAGAAAAATCATCCATGAAAGATTTGATTGTCTTTCAACATGTCGAAGAAAATAGCCATCATACATGCGTTGAAAGATTGCCCGACGCGTGCAGTCAAAGAGGCGGCCTTTGAGATCTGAAATATCCCGTAAGAGGGCGTGTGAATGTCGTCTTCTTATGATCTTAGGGCTATAGCAATTTGATTATAGCGAATAGCCATCAATAATGTATATTCATGATCGGCTAATCGATCCGGTATACGATCTAGAAGCATTAATGGAAATGGTCTTTTCGAGTGTCTTTGTTCAGTTTCCGATAATCATTATGAATTCTCCACCCGGTAACTGTTTGAGAAGGCAGTAATATGTTGTTCTCAGTTCTTATGATAGTTGTTCCTCCGCCTGTCGGTACCAATTGAAGTTGGACTAACCATACCTTTATCGTGTAGGATAAATTACTTGATGTATCTAACCATTTTAATACTTCCTTTCGGACTACCTATTTCATTGTTGGATTCCAACCTCCCATTTGTGCTTCCAACGAAGGTTTGTACCCCTCTTCAAGCAAATCGATGCATGCACATGGAAGGAGAATCCTTTTAAATCGGCTAGAGACCATCGAGAGCATTTACGTGATCTCTAAGGACCCATAGTAACTTCTCCTCTTCTAGTTCGGTGGCGTCTTTATAATCTATTGGTAGAGTGGATGCACCCCAGTATACATACTTCAAATGGATAGGTAGAGGTTTTGTTCCATCTTGGGTAGTTGAGTCAGCCGATGGCACTTAGGCGTTTAGCTCTCATTCGCCTAGAGATTGATATTTCCTCCTGTGGGTCGAGCAGATCAACCATTTTACATATTCTTAGCTTCTTGCTCATATTCTCGAATCATTCTCCACTAGGCTAGCCTCAAAGTCAGTGAACATGGCTGAACACTATAGCCTCTACTATCTACGCCATGAAGCAAGTATGACTCTCGCTGGATGTCTCAGCTGCTTCAATCACGTTGAGCTTGACCGTCTTCTGCTCTCAGTTTTAGTTCTCCCCTGCGAACATCGATCATCGCTGCGGGTTAAAGCAGTCTATCCAAGATTATGGGTATTTCTTTATCCTCTTCCATATCTAAGACAATGAAATCTGTTGGGAAGATAAACTTGTCAACTTTCACGAGGACATCTTCTGTTACCCCTCTCGAATGCTTCAAAGATCCGTCGACGAAATTTGAGATGTGTATTTGTAGTTGGATTAGCCTCACACAATCCCAAGCGTTTAAAAATGGACCACGAGGTTAATGCGGCACCCAAATCACAAGAGCTCTCTCAAAGATAGCATTTCCAATGGTGCACGGAATAGTGCTTGCAGGTCTTTAAGCTTTTCTTGGTAGCTTCCTCTTAAGAAATATGGCCTGCGAGTCTCGGTTAAGTTAAACTATTTCAAAAAATCAGCGATCTTCTCTTAAGGATAGAATGTCTTTCATAAATTTCACATAGCTGGGCATCTGCTCGAGGGCATCAACAAATAGGATATTAATGTGTAACTTTTTAAACACTTCCATGAATTTGGTGAACTGCTTATCCAGCCTATGCTTCTTTAGACGTTGTGGGTAAAGAATTGATAAGTTGGTCCTTGCTTCAGTAGTGTTTTCTGCAGACCTTTTCTTACTAGGCTGATCCTTATTTGCATCATTATTCTGATTGGGCTGGATGACCTTTTCAGTCTATAACTGCTCTATAACTGGGGATTGCTTTGTCTTAGAGGAGGAGCGGCTTCAGCTCCCGGACATCCGAGGGAGGCGAGGGATGGCTCAAGGCAGTTAACTCCGCTGCCAAGCCTTCACAAGGAGTAGCTCGTGGGGTGACGATGAAGATCGGGCCGTGGGAAGGCAAGGTTAACTTCACGAGTAGCATATGGATGACTTGAAGATAGTGCTGGGATGGACTCCTTCGCCGGGTAAAGGCATGCCTTGCCTTTTCTACGTTCCATGGCTATCTTAGAAGAGGGAGGCACCATGTATGGTTCCCACAATCAGGGCAAAGCTAGAGACCCTATCTTTGTCGGCTGCTGCAGCTGAGTAGGGGTTGAAAAAGAATGAGGTGACCTACATGGTGGCTCTTAAGGAGGACCCGATTGACCCTATGGGAGATCCTATGCCCATGGAAGTCAAGAAGGTTCTAGATGAATTCAAAGATGTAATGCCAGGAGCTGCAGCTCCCACCTAGGAGGGAGGAAGATGTAAGGGTCGAGTTGGAACCGGGAGCAAAACCCCCTGCCATGGGGCCTACGGATGGCACCGAGTTGGAGGTTAAAGAAGACAAGCTGAAGGAGTTCTTTGGATCTGCGGATTCATCGACCATCTAAGGCTCCTATGAACGCGCCGGTCTTATTCAAAAAAGAAGCACGATGGGTCATTAGGATGTGCATCGACCTAGGGCGCTCAGCTAGTGTGAGTTAGAACAAGTATCCCATTCCTCTTATTCTTGATTTATTTGATCAACTTGGTAAGACGAGGTGCTTCAGTGGACTTGCGATCGAACACTACAGTGAGGATAGGTGAAGGATGGCTAGAGACTACTTGTGTGAGCGAGGTATGGCTCCTATGGGTTCCTAGTGATGCCTTTAGTCTTATAATGCACCTTTCGTACGCACTTTGATGAACAAAATATTCCATCCTTTCTTGGATAAGTTTGTGGTGATATCTAGATGATATTTATTTATATATAGCAACACCCTTGGAGGAGCATGTTGATCATCTAAGGCGGTGTTCGACTATTAAGGCATAATGAGCTATATGTGAAGAAGGAGAAATGCTCCTTCGGCTCTTGGAAGAAAGTGGGCTTCCTGGACATCGCATCAGGATTGCGAAGCTCATGATGGATGAGAGCAAGATCCAAGCCATCGGGAATGGGATCCCCTGCCCAGGTGCCACAACTGAGGTCCTTCTTGGGCCTAGTGAACTACTATCGACGGTTCATAAAGGGGTACTCAGCGAGAGCAGCTCCATTGACAGACCTTCTCAAGAAGAGTAAGGCATGGACGTGGGATGAGAAATGTCAGCAAGCCTTTGAAGATTTGAAGAAGGCCGTAGCGGAGGGAGCGTGTTAGCTGCGACACTAAGGTATTCGAATTTTGTGATGCCTCGACTTTGCTATTGGAGGGGTTCTTAAGAAGGAAAGGAGCCTTATGCTTTTGAAGCATAAACTCAATGACGGAGAGGCGTGCAGTGGTCGAAGGAGATGGCGGCCATCATCCGTGCTTCTGGACATGGAGACACTATCTGCTGGGGTCACACTTCATAGTGAAGACGGATAATGTCGCTACTAGCTACTTCCAGACCCAGAAGAAGCTAAGCCCCAAGCAGGCAAGGTGGCATGACTTCTGGCTGGATTTATTCCTGTTGGAATATAGCGGGCCCTGACTAATCATGTGGCCGATGCCTTAAGGCCGTAGGCGGGGCAGCATCCATTACTGAGTCGGCCCGAGGAGATGGTGGATCTCATAGGAGGGGTTGCCAACACGATCCGGTGGCCAAAGTCTCAGCCGTTGGCTCATGAGGAAAAGACAAAGGCGGTTTGGGTAGAGACGGTCTACTCTACAAGGAGCGGCTCCCATGTGCCTAAATGGGAAGCCTCGAAGGAATCTCATCAAAAGTGCCGACTCCAAAATGTTTGACATCAGGGGCAACGGCCTTGCGGGCACTACTAGAGTGCGTCTCTTGCGGCCACGAATGCGGGATGATGTGGAGACATACGTAGGACTTGTCTTGTGCCCGACAAGACAAGGTGGAGCAACATTAACTGAGAGTTGCTAGAGCCACTACCTATAGCAGACGGCCTTGGGAGATGTGCACTGGACTTCATCATCGGCCTGCAAGTCAGAGGACATGGATCTATCATAGTGGTGGTGGGCCGGTTTTCCAAATACTCACTTTTCATAGCGGCTCTAAGGATTACGAGAGGAGGCGACCCCGGGACCTGTTCCTCGAACGTGGTCAGGGAAGTATTGGGAGTACCTAAGTTCATCATCAGTGATCGTGACTCACGCTTCATTGGGAAGTTTTGGATGGAGCTTTTCAAGCTCATAGGCACGGAACTTCACTTCTCTACTAACTTTCACCACAAACGGATGGGGCGAGGCAGGCAATTGAGCATACTGCGGAGCTATGCAGGGCACTTTGTGAGTGCTAATCAGGCAATTGGTGAAGTTGCTAGATGTGGCTCGGTTCTCTTGCAATCTACAGGAGTGAGGCGGCCAGAGAGGAGTCAGGATTCGAGATAGTCATGGGGCAACAGCAGTGACTCTGCGCCGAGGGGATACAGGAAGAGTCCGGCTACCTGGAATTGCTAAGGGATGGCACGAAGCGGGATGACATAAGCAGCTCATACTTGGAGAAATTTGCTAAGAAGATGAAGAAATGGGGGCGACAAGAAGGAGACATGCGAGTTCGGGTTGGGACTTGAGTAACTGTCAAGCTCCATCTGCAGTTCAAGTCCTTTCGAAAGATGCACAAAGGACTTGTAAGGAAGTATGAAGGCCCCTTTCCCATACTGGGACGGGTTGGGAAGGTGTCCTCCAGATCGAGTTACCGCCAAGGCTAAAGGTTCATCCTGTCTTCCATGTCAGCAATCTAAAGCTATCAAATGAGGATCGAGGCCGAGGATTTACGAGGGCACCTACAGCGTGGTCACGTCTTATGACAAGGAGGTGGACTACATAATGGTGAGGCCAGGATGCGAGGAAAGCTTTCGGCCCTACAAGAATACTTAGTGAAGTGGAAGGACTACCGAAGAGTGAAGCCGGTTAAGGAGCTAGCGAGATACTTTGTGGCGGTTCAGAAGCTTGGTCGATCGGTTCGGGCGAAGAATCAGCGAGGGCGTCCTGCGGCTTTGGGTGGGGAGAATGTCACACCCTCACACATAGGAAAGCCCCTCTTGATCACTTCCCGACGAGGCATATAGGAGGTGGGGAGGAATTCTAGGGAGAAACTTGGAGAGACCTCCCTTTGCTAGAAAGATGTGGGGTTCTAGAAGACTCGGAGAAGTGCTTGTGTGGAAGGAGTATGGAAGGAAGGAGATGTCCTAGGTTCTTCTAGAGACTTCTTGTACATATGTGTACATAGTAGAATCTTCTAGAATTCTCTAGGTTTGTGGGGAACCTTCAAGGTTCTACACACTTCCATAGGTGGCTATAAAGGAGGTGGTGGCCTCATTTGCAAACCATAAGCCGAGCTCTCAAAGCATTGTAAACATTCTCTCTTCAATAAAGAGCTTTCTTCTTTCAAGTGTTCTCTCGAGTTCTCTTCGCTTCCAGCGTGGGTAGAGCGAATTTGATAACAAGGCAATCGGGAGGTTGACTTAGCAACATCGAAGGGCGAGTTGTCTAAGTACCGCACTGGAGAGCAGAAACTAAGTCCGTGACACTCGGCCTAGTGCACGGTGCACGAGGCTCAGTGCCATGACATGCTAGGCGCGATTGCCTGCCGGCCTGGTGCGGCACAGGCGGTGCTGACTAGTGCCATGGCTTGAACACGGTGCCTCGGCCTAGTGCCATGACATGCATAGGCACGGTGCCTCGACCTAGTGCCGCTGACATGCTAGGCAAGGTGATTCGGCCCTAGCGTCATGGCGGGCGCGATTGCCTCGGCCGGTGCTTTAAGCGCGGTGCCTCGGCCTAGTGCCATGCCTAGGCACGGTGATTCGGCTTAGTGCCATGACATGCCTAGGCAAGGTGATTCGACCCCAGTGTCATGGCACAGGCGCGATTGCCTACGACGGTGCTTTGCTGCGTAAGGTGCCTCGGCCTAGTGCCATGACATGCCTAGGCACGGTGATTCGACTAGTGCACGTGACATGCACAGAGCACGATTCGACTAGTGTCATGGCGTGCCTAGGCGCGGTGATTCGGCTAGTGCATGCCTCTAGGGTGATTGCCTCGGCCAAGTGCTTGCCTAGGCACGGTGGCACGGCCTAGTGCCTTGGCATGCCTCGACACGGCGATTCGGCGCGGTGCCTCGGCCTTGTGCCATGACATGCCTAGGCACGGTGATTCGGCCTAGTGCCATGGCATGCCTAGGCACGGTGATTCGGCCTAGTGCATGCCTCCTAGGAACGGTGCCTCGGCCAAGTGCTTGCCTAGGCACGGTGGCACGGCCTAGTGCCTTGGCATGCCTGTTTCTGGCGATTCGGCGGTGCTGCGACCTTGTGCCATGACTTGTACTAAGTGCGGTGATTAGGCCTGGTGCATGCCTAGGAGCGGTGCCTCGGCATAGTGCCATGCCATGCCTAGATTAAACTTCGCCCTAGTTTAAAAACATTGTTTGGGTTGAGGTTTATTCTATCATGAATGTGCCGTGGTGCTTTAGTTTCATGTAGACAAGGTTCCTCGGCACAGTACTTTGCCATGGCATGCCGTACCATGCCCTAGAAAGCTACGGGGCGACATAGTGCTTTGCCATGCCATGCCTAGACACACGGGGCCTCGGCATAGTGCTTTGCCATGCCATGCCATGCCTAGACACACGGGGCCTCGGCATAGTGCTTTGCCATGCCATGCCATGCCTAGACACACGGGCCTCGGCGCCTAGTGCCATGCCATGCACAGAGCACCGCGGGGCCTCGGCGCTGTGCTTTGCCATGTCATGCCTAGACACACGATGCCTCGGACTAGTACCATTCCATGCTAGACACGGTGCCTTGGTCTAGTGCTATGGCATGCCATGCCCTAGAAGCACACGGGGCCTCGCTGTGCTTGCATGTCATGCTGGACACGTGCACAGACACACGTGCCTCGGACTAGTGCCATTCCATGCCTAGACCGCGGTGCCTTGGCGTCTAGTGCTATGGCATACCATGCCTAGACACACGGGGCCTCGACCATGCCTAGACACACGGGGCCTCGGGCTAGTGCTATGCCATGCCATGCCTAGACACACGATGCCTCGGCCTAGTGCTATGGCACATAGCATGCCATGCCTAGACACACGGGGGCCTCGGCCATGCCTGAGCCTGGGGCCTCGCGGGCTGGTGCTGTCTGCATGCCATGCCTGAACACCCCACCGATGCCTCGGCGCCTAGTGCTATGGCACATAGCATGCCATTCCTAGACACACGGGGCCTCGGCCTAGTGCTATGGCATGCCATGCCTGAATACCGCAGCGGGGCCTCGGGCTAGTGCTATGGCATGCCATCCTGGGCACACGGGGCCTCATCGCTGAGTCTTTATGGCATCTTGTCATGACCTTGCGGGGCGCCGGCTGAGTGTATGGCATCTTGTGCATGGAGCACACGGGGCCTCGGCCTAGTGCTATGCCATGCATGGCATGCCTAGACATATGGCCTCGGTCTAGCGCTTTGTCATGCCTAGACACACGGGGCCTCGGCGCCTAGTGCCATGCCATGCCATGCCTAGACACACGGGGCCTCGGCGCCTAGTGCTATGGCATGCCATGCCTAGCCTAGACACACGGGGCCTCGACGCCTAGTGCCATGCCATGCCATGCCATGCCATGCCGTCTCGTGCCATTGCCATGCCATGCCATGCCCTAGACATATGGCCTCGGTCTAGTGCTTTGTCATGCCCTAGACACCACGGGGCCTTCGCCACAGTGCTGGCTGCATGCCATGCCATGACACACGGTGCCTGACACAGTGCTGCCACGCCACGGTAACCCAGTTCCATCGTGCGAATGTAATTTGCAATATTGATGGGTGCCTCGGCAATATTGATGGTGCCACAACCCTTGTTGTCCTCCATGCCATTGCGGAACAATATTGGTGGCTTTCGCGCAGTCTTGCAATCGCTTCCTAACCATGCTCGTTTCTATTCCATTGTTTCTTCCTCATTCATTGTTCAAAATATCATTCTCATGACAAAAATGTTTTCATGCACACATGTTTTCCCCTATATTCCTATATTTTAGAGAAAAAAAAAAATTTAAAATTATCACTTTTTCATTTAAAATATTTTCCAAATAATATTTATAGTAAAATATTTGCATTCGATAGTCAAATCTTAAATCAATTATTTTCCCCTATTTTCCCCTGTTTTTCCCCTGTTTTTTCCCTATTTTTCGCCTATTTTTCAGTAAATAAATTAAAATAAATATTTTCTCCACTTCAATGGTCAATTCTAGTCCCAAATATTTTCCCATGTGAAAAATGAATTTTAAATATTTTACTATTTTCTCCCTATTTTCCCCTATTTTCCCCTATTTTTCTAGTAAATAAATAAAAATAAATATTTTCACAGTGATTTTTTTCTTCTTTTTCTTGGCCATGTATAATTATTATAAAGAGAATGCAAAAAAAAAAGCGGGACTAAAATCGCTCCTAGTTAAGAATTTGCCATTATGTCTCCTCGAGCATGTGTGATGTCTCCTCGAGAATTTTCCAAAAGAGCATATTGTCTTTGGGGGGTTGCCTCTATGGGCCAGCGGCGCACCGGCCTAGGCACTTATTTGCCTTGCGTGCTGCCCCTAAGCGTGCACACACCCATGCCACTCGTGGCATGGGTACTCATATGCCACCCTACAAGCCCTCGACATCAGATTCTTGAGTAGAGGCTAGACAATGACCAGTTGCTTGCTCTCCCGTGGTGTTGTCGACTCGTTGCCTAAGATGCCATCTTTGCTTGCCCATGGCCGCCCAAGCCTATGGTGGGACGTTCCCCGCGTTGCAAAGCATGCCTCTCGTTCTACACGTTGCCCCACGATGCTTGGCGAAGGCATGCCCCTCGTTCCCCCATTGCCTCCGCTGGTGCATGCCATCGACACGCGGTGCCTGAGCCTGTGCCACTGAACCACGGATTCGGCACAGTACCTTACTGAACATGGTGCCTCGGCCTAGTGCCCTATAACGACCGCGGTACACCGGCCTAGGTACGCTTGCACGGGCATGGTGCGCCGGCCTAGTGCATGCCTGCGACAGGGTGCACCGACCTGGTGCGCTTGCTTGGGCATGGTGCCTCGACTAGTGCATGCCTGCGACGGTGCCTCGGCTTGAGTGCATGCCTAGGCGGGGTGCGCCGGCTGGCGTGCGCTTGCGGGCATGGTGCGCCGACTAGTGCATGCCTCGACGAGTGCCTCCGGCCTGGTGCATGCGCCGACGGTGCCCTCGGCCTGATGCGCCTTACAGACGGGGTGCCTCGGCCTGGTGCATGCCTCGGCCAAGGTGCCTCGGCCTAGTGCATGCCTAGGCGGTGCCTCGGCCTGAGTGCCCAGCCCACCACTGAGCCGGGGTGCCTCGGCCTAGTGCCTTGTGCGGGCATGGTGCCTCGGCCTAGTGCGTAACCTCGGCGGGGTGCCTCGGCCTAGTGCCTTGCACGGGCGGTGCCTCGGCCTAGTGCATGCCTTGGCCGTGCCTCGACTTTAGTGCCTTGCACGGGCATGGTGCCTCGGCCTAGTGCATGCCTCGACGGGGTGCCTCGGCCTGGTCGCATTGCCTAGACGGGGTGCCTGGAAGCCTGATGCGTAGCCTAGTCACGGTGCTTTGGCCCT
The DNA here is from genome assembly GCA_016808115.1 of Tetrastigma voinierianum. Classification (NCBI taxonomy): domain Eukaryota; kingdom Viridiplantae; phylum Streptophyta; class Magnoliopsida; order Vitales; family Vitaceae; genus Tetrastigma; species Tetrastigma voinierianum. The sequence continues at coordinate 86,083 of JAEQBH010002229.1, read as the reverse complement.
GGATTCATGCCTAGGCAGCATGGGACGCTAGGGGCGTTTCCATGGTACATGCCTAGCCGTGGTGCCTTCGCCTAGTGCCTTGCCTGGGCAAGGTGCCTTCACCTGAATGCATGCTGGCGCGGTGCCTGAAGCCTAGTGCATGTCTAGGCATGGTGCGTGCCTAAACAGTGCCTTGCTTAGGCATGGTGCCATGCTTCTGAGCATCTTTGCACTTTGCCGTCTTTGCCCCGTGCACACACCCGGCACCACTTGGCATGGGCGTGCTCTCCACCCCAGTCCTCGACAGCTCGGGTGCAATACGGCTAGACAATGATCTGTGCTAGCTCTCCCATGATCTTGTCTCAGACTCGTTGCCTAAGACACCATCTTTGCTTGCCCTTGGCCTCCCGAGCATAGACGGATGTTCCCCCCACATTGCAAGCATGCCTCTTGTTCCGTAGCCATGGTGCCTTCGCTTAGTGCCTTGGCTAGGCACGGTGCCTTGTCTTAGTGCATGCCTAGGCATGAAGCCTCGGCCTAGTGCATGCCTAGGCACGGTGCTAGTGCCATGCCTAGGCATGGTTCCTTGGTTTAGTGCCTTGCCTAGGCAAGGTTCGCCCAGCTTAGTGCCTTGCCTAGGCAAGGTTCAGCAGCTTAGTGCCTTGCCTGAGCACGGTTCCTCTCCTAGTGCCTTGCCTAAGCACGGTGCACAGGACTAGTGCCATGACATGCCTAGGCACGGTGCTTCGGCTTAGGGCATGCCTGAACATGGTGCCTCGGCACAGTTCATTGCCTGAACATGGTGGCTTAGACACACTTAGGCTTGCAATCTTAATCTAGGCTTGTCTTAATTGCTTGACCAATGACGGTTGCTTGGAAATAGTGTTATCATTCCTTCTCATGCCTACAATGATGCTACAAAGGCATCACTTGTTGCTTCGTGTGCTTCTCGGAGACAACTCTAGCAGTGCGGTTCGATTGTGTAGTGCATCTTGAAGTCAACTGATGGCGTGTGAAGTGTGTTTGGGTAATGTAGGTTGGTAGGCTCCTTGCTCGTGCAACTATTGCCCCACGTCCTCCTCATTTCCTAGCTACAAAGCGCTTGAATCAAGCCTTGGGCATCGGCGATAATGGTTCCTTGCCTTCCCAATCCCGATGGAATTTTCTCTCGAATGTTGCCTTTTTCCTAAGCTCTTCTCATGAGGCGGGTGGACGCTATAGCGATCATCGTGCTCCATGCTCCCCACGCGTGTGACATGCGGGGTTTCACAATGGGCCATGATGATGGCTAGATAACTCTCAGGATCACGGAACCTTAACACAGGCGTAGGATGCAATGATCACCTTGTGCCGAGGCTTAAGCGGTTCATCGCTAGGCTGGCGGTATGTGCGACGATCGAGCTCTGCTTTGCGCCTCCGAGTACCCATTGTGGTCTAGGCTAGGTGCATGCGATTAGACGTTGCACAAGAATGCTACGGTTGATCCTACCGGTAAGTCATATGCTTGTCTCAAGATTCAAGCCATGCATGTGTAAGTATGAACTAATTGATTTGTGAAGCTGCGAATGGCTCATTAAATCAGTTATAGTTTGTTTGATGGTACTTGCATCGGATAGTAGTAATTCTAGAGCTAATACGTGCAACAAACCCGATACGGAAGGGATGCATTTATTAGATAAAAGGTCGCGCGGTATGCGGAATTTGCTCACGATGATTCATGATAACTACGACGGATGTACGGCCATCGTGCGCGACGCATCATTCAAATATCTGCCCTATCAACTTTTCGATGGTAGGATAGTGGCCCCTCTTGTTTAGCCCCTCGGCTAGATAAGCACGAGGTCGGGTGCGGCATGGGGCGCCTTAACCCACGTGGCCCGCTGGAAAGCGAGCAAGGCAAGGTTGAGAAAACATGTGTCAGGAGGCACAAAGTGAGCCAAACACGCACATGAGGCGGAAGGCAAGCAAGTAATCCGGTTCAGGACGGCGCCTGTTCGTCACGGAACTCACGGCTTAGAGGGGGCTGGGGCGTGGCGCAGTGCGCAAGATCGGTGGGGCGAGATATCGGCTATTTATGGGCGAGAGGCAGCAGGCGCAAGCATCCTAATCCGAGTGCAACAAGGATTCCTACAGCTAAGGAGTCCTATGCGGAAGGACTCCTAGGCGGGTAGGACTCAGTGAAGGACTCCTGACTCTAGGCGGGAAAGACTCTAAAGCGGAATTTGGACTCCTAGGCGGAAGGTCTCTCGGTTTGGAAGACTCTAGGCGGAGACAGGACTCCTAGGTGGGGGAGGGGACTCCTACTCGTGGTGAGATCGCGTGGTTTGTGTATAGGAGTTTCATTGGTCGAGGACTCCTAATGCGGGAAGGATTGTCTTTGGCTTGCTTTGGACTGAAGACTAGAGTTAGAGTAGGACTCTTAAAGTCATAGTGTCAGGATTGCCCTTGAGCATCCTATATAAAGATTTCTTAGTTAATTCATTATGTTCTAGAGTTGGATCCAAAAGAAAAGCGAGCCCAGGGGTGTGGGAGCTTATGCGAAATTGTCTTGTATTTTAGTAGCTAATAAAATACAAGTTGGGGAAGAAGTGCCAGTAGCCTTGTGTTCGAGAGAATAGTGGGAGCATCGAGAAGAGTTTGTGCGCGGGTTCCTAGGCGCCGCACACGAGCAAAGTAGGCGTGTGACGAGTTGGTATCGGAGACGAGGATGGCTGGCGAGGATGACGGTTGGCCCGCGCTGCGTGAGCAAGTAGCGAGGATAGAGTAGGAGTGGGCACCCAGGTGTCGGAGCGGCGCGAGGAGATAGGCCTGACAAGCGGGGCGAACTCCACCCTTTCGACTGAATCGTTGATGCGAGTCTGACTTGACTCCTGGCATGAATCGATGGGGCAGAAGCGAAGTAGAGGAGCGGATGGGGTCATTCCATGACCAGAATGCGGGTATGGCAGGAGTTCGGAGCGGATCGGATCTCTAGGGGAGATCGTGTTCTTTGAGCGGCGGTGGTGCGGGGCACGCCATCTGGCTGCGAATCCGCCTCCTGCGAAGGTGCAGTGCACGAGCCCAAGACTTGGTGGTGCGCCTTGGCTAAAGATAGAGAACTTCCTGGGACATGGAGCAATATTTCATCGGCCTTTCGAATACCGGTGGGTGAACGAACGATATCCACTATGTATGACTGACGGGTGATGCAAAGCTTTGGTAAGCGGACCAGTGGCGGCGGCCGGCTGGCTGGCGTAGGCCAGATCGGAAGGCTGGGAGATCTTGAAAAAGGCGGAAAGATCAGTTCTTACCCGCGTTTCTGGCGTGGATGGCGAGAATCTGCGAAGCGAAGCGGTGAACCGGTCGGAGATTATGTGAAGGAGTTTGCTTCGTTGATCCTTGACATCGAGGACATGTCCGAGAAGTAGACAAGGCTGTTCAACTTCATGTACGGATTGCAGGGATGGGCTCAAAGCTGACGAGGCAAGGTCAATCCGAAGACTTGCCCTCGGCCATGCGACGGCGGTACCTATCCATTTCTGAGTGACCTCTTCCTCTACTCCCACCCAGGGGAAAGGCCACGTGAAGTGTGTGGAAGTCGAGATGGAAAGCATCAAGAGTGGGGGCAAGGGTTGGAAGAAGCCGTAGGATATACGAGGCTAAAGAGTGGGGAGGCGACTTCCTCACAAGCTACAGTAGGTCGGGATGCTTTATCTCTGATGGGCCACATCGAGGCAACGAGGATTGCCCCGAGAAGGAGAAGCTCAATGCACTCGGGTGAGACGGAATATAGCGGAGGCGAGGCCCTACAGAACCAACCCTCTTCCCGGTTGTTGAATGCGATGCGAAATTTTGAGGGCGACTCCACGAGAGGAGCGATGTATGTTGAGTTCTTGTCGGAGGCGCGAAAATTGTGGCATGGTAGACGAGTGGGGCAACCTGATTTTGTATCAACGAAAAGGAAGCAGCCGGACTCGGTTTGAAGCTAGCTAAAGATGGCGACAAGCTGAAGCGAGTAAATAGCCAAGCACAAAGAGGCGCATGGTATGGCGAAGAACATGGCAATTGGATGGGGATTAGGAAAGGTGCGATGGGCTTCCTTAGTGTTCCTTTGGATGATTTGATTTCATATTAAGAAGCGGCTTGATTTTGGCACCCGAAGAGCCAAGGTAGCCTTGTTGCCACACACAGCAGATGGTATTGATCATGGATGAGAAGCGCCATGCTGTGGCCGGCATCGGCAAGGCGCCTGAGACGGGACCTTCGGGAAGACCTTTGTGCGCCTGCTTGTTGGAGAAAGGCCTTAGGAAGGGTGAAGCGCACATATGTCGCGATGATCGAGATCGGCCCAGGACAAGCAGAGTCGAGGTGCCAGATGCCATAGCCCCATCTTGGGGAGATTTCTTGATGGTATGCACTCCCGAGTTACCTAAGAAGGCGCCAGGAAGAGCGGGCGGATCATCAGATAGAGCTCGTGCGAATTCGAGACCTCGCCAGCTCCTTATCGGATGAGTCCGCCCAGGAAAATTGAAGAGGATTCTTGGCGGAAGCCGGTTAGTGGAGGTCTTCGGATGCGGAGTGCGGTCAGCCATCAAGCGCCGTATGGGCACCGGTCTTGTGAAGAAGCAAGATGTGCAGCGGATGTGTGTGGATTAAGACCTTGAATAAAGTCACGATCAAGAACAAGTATCTGATACCTTTGGCTGCGAAATTATTCGATCGATTGAGCAAGGCCGAGTACTTCACCAAGCTAGACTTGTGATCGGGATATTAGCGAGTCTTGGCGTTCTTTGAAGGGGCGAGGCAAAGACGCTATGTGTGGCTCGGTATGGAGATTTTGAATTTTTTTTTTTAGTTATGCCTTTTGGTTGACTAATGCTCAGTACCTTTTGTAACCTCATGAATGATGTCCTATTCGACTTCTGGTTGTCTGCATGGTGTATACTGGGCGACATAGTGATCTCGACCCGACTCCTAGAAGATCATGGTACACCTCGAGATGGTGCCAGCCAGGGCCCGAGCGAGAACCGATTTGTATCATCAAGAAAGAGAAGTGTGAGTTTGCCAGGGCCCAGAGATGAAGTTTAGGTCATCGATTTCAAAGTCGAGAGATAAGGATGGATGATGTGAAGGTGGCGACAATTCGGGTGGCCGGCCGAGCCAAGGTAGCGAGCTGCGTCGTTCTCGGCTTAGCAAACTGCGAGAAGATTTATATTAGGCTATTCAGATAGCGGTGCTCTCACGGACCTTTTGAAAAAGAGAGGAAGTGGGAATGGGATGCGGAGTGCCAAGGCGCCTTCGAGCTCCGAATACGATCACCTCGGGCCCGTGGGAGGCGCCGACATGGGTTGCCGTTTGAAGTGCACACGGATGCGTCGGACAGGGCCCTAGGTGGAGTGCTGGTGCAAGAGGGGCATCCAGTAGCCTTTGAGAGTCGGAAGTTGAATGCAGCGGAGGAAAGGTACAGCGCCCATGAGAAAGAGATGACTGCGGTCATCCATTGCCTTGAGACTTGGAAGCACTACTTGATGGGAACTCGGTTCGTAGTAGTGACTGACAATGTTGCCAACACCTTCTTCACAACTCGGAAAACTTCTTGAAGCAAGCTTGATGCGAGTTCTTGGTGACTTTGATTTTGTGTGGATTACTGGCTGGGTCGACACAATCAAGTGGCGGATGCTTTGAGTAGGAAGGATATGGCAAGTTATGTGGGATCGTTGAGCTCAGTTGTGACAGATTTCAAACAGCGACTTAGGCGGTAGGCGCACAAGACTGGCATATCAAAAAGCTGACGGTGAGAGATGGCACCACGGCGATCTTGGCTCGAAGTGAGTTACTTTACTTCGAGAGGAGGGAAGCTATATGTGTGTAATGTGAGGCAGGCTATTTGAAGGAGACACATGTCTGGTCATTTGGTCACCCAGGAGAAGAGAGAACTTTGGCATTGCTGGCACAATCTTTTCATTGGCCTAAGATGAAGGAAGACGTCTGAGCATATGTCAGGCTGTACCATGTTTGTCAAGTTGACAAGGCAGAGCGGAAGGAGCGGTTGATACATTTTGTCCATTCAGGAGAAGCCATGGCGGTGTGTATCGATGGACTTCATCGGTGGGTGTTTTCGTAGAGCCCGGATCAGTTTTGGTGGTGGTAGACGGGTTCTCCAAATCTGTTTGTCTTCATCCGGCCCAGTGAGTGTCGGTGAAGGGCGGCGCGCATCTTCTTCGGCAATGTTGTGAAAAACATTTTTGGGATGCACGAAGACATAGTAGCGATCGGGAATGCGCGGTTCTGACGATTTGGGTTGGCTGTTCAAGATGTGGTGTACGAGAATGCAAGTTCTCATTGCAGATCACCCCACCGGACTGATGGTCGAGACGGAAGAGTATGGAGCAGGAATCTTTGGAAGAGTATTTGCGCCGCCATTGGCAGCCTCTTAGAAAAGTGGTTGGAACTTCTAGAGCCACGACTCGGTTGTCCCTACAATGCAGCGGATTCGCCGCAGTGTAGACCCTTTTGAGGTAGCAATCGGGTTCGATATCGCCCACAGACGTGCGGATTCTTGAAGCAACCTGGGCGTAGTGTGACCCGAAATTGCGTACAAGTTTGCAAAGTCTCGGCAAGATTTGCTTGATGAAGCCAGAGACAGCCTAGAGAGACAAGTAGGCCTTGTGAAAAAGTATGCGAGACGGAGGCGGAGACCTCGGGAATTTGACGAGGAGATGGATTACGTTGAAGTTAACTCCTCGAGATCTGGAAAAGAATCGGGAATAAGCGGTTGAGGAGAGGTTTGATTAGAAATATGATGGACCCTTTGAGTTGTGAAGCGTATAGGGAGCGTGGCCTACAAGGCCGAAGCTACGAGAGGATGAAGCTTCTGTAGTGCACTTGATTCATTGGAAGGGACGCCGTCGGTGAAACGAGTTGGGAAAAGGAGTGCTACATTGTGGAAGTTTAAGATCAGATCCTTGGTATGCGATGTTGGAAGTCAACGAGGACGTTGAATACCTCTAGTGGGAGAATTTGTTAGCCCTCGACTGAATGCTCACAGTCCGTGCGGCATGAGGCGTGCCTTAGCCGCTGGCCGCTGGGAAGCTTGAGCAAAGCCGAGGTTGAGAAAACATGTCAGGAGGGCTGGCGTGAGCAAGCACGCACATGAGGGAAGGCAAACAAGTAATCTGGTTGGGACGCGCACAGTGGCTGTCACGGCACTCACGGCTTAGAGGGGGCCTGGGGCGTGGCACTTCAGGGGCAAGCGAGAATCAGTGGTGCGAATGTCGGCTATTTGTAGGCGAAGGCCTTGGGGCGGCAAGCATCTAATCCGGAGTGCAAGCAAGTTCCTCACGACTAAGGAGTCCTATGCGGGGACTCTGGGCGAGACTAAGGACTCAGCGGAAGGACTCCTAATCCTGGGATGGGGAAGGCTCACAGCGGAATTTGGACTCTTAGGCGAGAAGGTCTCTCAGGCGGGAAGACTCCTAGGCGGGACAGACTCCTAGGCGGGACAGACTCCTAGGTGGGGGAGGGACCTCTATAGGTGGTGGGAATCGTTGGTTGTGTGTAGAGTTTCATTCGATCGGGACCTCTAATGCGGGAAGGATTGTCTGCGGCTTCTTTGGTTGAAGCCCAGAGTTAAGTAGGACTCTTGGTATAGTGTATCGGGGATTGCCCTTGAGCATCCTATAAGGGCTGCGTGCCCACTTAGTTCTAGTCGTATGTTGGGTTGGATCAAAGAAAAGCATTGAACCTCGGAGTGTGGGAGCTATGCGAAATTGTCTTGCTGTATTTTAGTAGCTAATGGCCAAGTTGGGGGTACACGTAAGCCACTGTGTTCGAGAGAATAGTGAGGCATCGAAGGCGGCCTAGCGGGTTCTGGCGCCGCACGAGCAAAAAGTGGCGTGTGACACCTACCATGAGTATTGACGGGTGGCCAATTAGGGTTCGATTCGGAGGAGGAACTGAGAAACGGCTACATCCAAGGAGGCGGGTGGCGCATGAGTACGATCGACACGGGAGGTGAGTGACAATAAATAACAATCTTAGGGCTCTTTAGTGCAGTATTGGAATAATTGCAATCTAAATCCATGCGAGGATCCATTGGAGGCAAGTCACGGTGTAGTGTGCGGTAAGTCTCCCGGCTCAATAAGCGCATATTAAGGTGTTGCCAGTTACAAAAAGCTTCGTGATTCGGACTTTGGGATGGTCGGTGCAGTCTAGCCTTACGGTGTGGGATCCTCTTGTCCCTTCTGCGTCAATCTTTGGTCTTAGCCGGCGGGTCGTGCCTCGATCTTGTGCGCTGAAGAAATTAGAGTGCACCAGAAAGCGAGCTGTGCTATGGATGCATTAACGTGGGATAACATCATAGGATTTCGGTCTCGCTGTGTTTCAGCCTTGGATCAGATGTGGGTGAGGGACCCGGTCGGGGGCATTCGTATTTCATAGTCGAGTGAAATTCTTGTTTATGAAGAACGAACAAGCTGCGAAAACATTGCGAGATGTTTTCATTAATAAAGAGCGAAAGTTGGGGGCTCGAAGACGATGAGATCAAATCTAGTCAAACCCATAGCGATGGAGCCGAGGGGATGACGGATCATTCAGAAGGTGATCATCCAGCGACTGACTAACTGGCTATCTGCGAAGGTGTCTCGAGCCAAATTCTTGAAGGGACTATGGCAGCTTAGGCGAGTTTGGCGATAACAGTGCAGTGATGCCCTTAGATGTTGGCCGCCGCAGCATTTACGTGTGGTCAAGAGTATAGCCTTGGCCGACGAGGCGGGTAATCTTTGAAATTTCATCTGATGGGGATGGTGTGCAATTTTGGGTCTTCAGCGAGAATTCCCTAGTAGCGTGAGTCATCGGCTCGTTGGCTACGTCCACACGCCGCTGGCACACACGCGTTGCTCTCTTGGAATGGATGGTGGGTGAGGCTGTTCGGATCGCGGCGGCGTGAGCGGTTAACACAGCGTCGTAGAAGTGTGACCTTATCATTTTAGAGGAAGTCGTAACAAGGTTTAGTAGGTGAACGCAACGGAAGGATCATTGTCGAACCTATCGATCGAGCGACCAGTGAACACGTTGTTTAACAACCCGTGAGGCGAGGCGGGCGTAGGCACCACTCTTTTCTCGATGGATGGGTGGGCGTCGTGAGCCTGCACTACGCCAGTGCATGGGGGCGTCTTGAGAGCCTTCGATCCACCAATAACGAACTCGTGTTAGAGCGCCCGAAATACAGCGAAACAACGCCATCCGTCGCCCCGGGTCTCGCGAGAATGCTTGGCGGGAAGCGTGGTTAACTCACAAAACGCCGGCGGCGGATGTGGAAACCATCGATGAAGAGCGTATAAAAATCACGATACTTGGTGTGAATTGCGAGAATCAGTGAATCATCGAGTCTTTGAATGCAAGTTCTGCGCCAGCCGATAGGTCGAGCACTTTGCTGGCGTCGCTGCACATTGCCTCCACCCCTATCGCGTGGGGCTGGGTTGGGGCGGACATTGGCCTCCATGGGTGTGTGTCAGTGGTTGTTTAAAAATACGTCCCGCGGCGATGCACGCTGATAGCGGTGGTTTTGAAGCGAACCCTGATCCTTTCCCCGCCGTTCGGAGGAGGAAGGAGGAGAATCTCCATGTGGGCGGCGCCGCGACGGGCACCATGAAGGCGAGAGCCTCGGCTGGCCCGGGTCGGCGGGAACACCCGGCGAGTTCGCATATCAATAGCGGAGAAGGCACAAGGATTCCCGCCCAGTGGCTGTGACGGGAGCTGGCCCGAGAATGGGCGAGGTTCGCGTCAGTGTAGTGCGGAGAAGCGTCCTCGGCGGCTGGACCGGGCCAGTCCCTTGAAGGGGGCGCGGAGGTGGAAGAGCTTGTCGTGCGGACCTGTGTTTCACGGCGGCTGTCGGTGATCGGGTTGGCGGAATGCAGCTGATCGGTGATGATTCGTCGAGCTAAATACGGGCGAGACCGGTGCGGCAAGTATCGTGAGGAAAGATGAAAAGGACTTTGAAAAGAGAGTCAAGAGTGCTTGAAATTATCGGGAGGGGGAAGCGGATGGGGCGACGTGCGTCTCGGTCGGATGTGGAGCGGCGATCCGCCCGGTCTCTTGGAGATCGGCCCGGGCGCGGACCGACGGTTTGTTGGCGACCCAGGCCGGGTTGTGAGTCATACCCGTGGAGACGTCGTCGCCTGATGATGGAATCTGTTGCCGCCCTCGGCGTGCCATTTTGTGCGCTCATGGCGTCGGCTAGCGGGCCCCACTATTCGGCCGTCTTGACACGGACCAAGTGACATGTGTGCGATTATTGAGCTAGTAAACCAAATGGAGTGTAAGGAAGCTGATCGTGGGATCCCCCTGTGGGTGCGACCGACCTTGATCTTAAAGGAAGGGTTCGGAGTGAGGCATGCTGTCGGGACCGAAGATGGTGAGACTATGCTGTGGCGGGCGAAGCGAGAGGAAACTCGGGTCAAGGAGCGCGGCGAAATCTGGCGTACCGTCGTTCGTCGGAAAAGCGGGTATAGGGAGGCGAAAGACTGGTAAGACATCTAGTAATTTGGTTCCCTCCGAAGTTTCCCTCAGGATAGCTGGAGCCCGCGGGCGAGTTCTATCGGGTAAAGCCAATGATTAAGGAGCATCGGGCGCAAACGCCCTCGACTGATATCAAACTTTAAATAGGTAGGGCCGGCCTGGCTTGTTCCATTGAGCCCGGTGTGGAATCGAGAGCTCGAGTGGGCCATTTTTGAGTAGCGGGCGTGCGGGATGAGAGGCTAGGAGCCAAGATTACGATTATGCGTGCGCTAACCTAGAACCCACAAAGGGTGTTGGTCGATTAAGACCTTGTTAGGACCGGTGGTCATGGAGAGTCGAATCGCTGAGGTGTGTAACAACTCATGCCCGAGATCAGCTAGCCCGTGGATGGCGATGAGCGCGCGACCTATGCCAGGCCGTCGAGGCAAGGGCCGGGCCTCGATGAGTAGGAGGCGCGGCGTCGCCGTAAAACCTGGGCGCGAGCGTGGAAGCGACCGTCGGTGCGGATCTTGATGGTAGTAGCAAATATTCAAATAGGGAACTTTGAAGGCGAGAAGGAAAGGTTCTATGTGAGCGGCACTTGCACATGGGTTAGTCGATCCTAAGAGGCAGGGAAGCCCCACGTCAGATCGCGTGCGAGTGCGCAGAGCATCGAAGGAATCGGGTTAACATTCAGGCAGGGACGTGGCGGTAGCCCAGGCGTTAGGGAGTCGGAGAGGCGTCGTCGAGACTCGGGAAGAAGTTATCTTTTCTGTTTAACGGCTAGCCCACCACGGAAGCGGCTCGTAGGAGTAGGGTCAACGACGGAAGAGCAACGCGTCGCGTGGTGTCAGGTGCGCCCTCGGCGACCCATGAAAATCCGGCCAGGAGTGCCTCCACGCCCGTCGTACTCATAGCATCAGGGTCTCGAGGTGAACGACCTGCGGTCGATGGAACAATGTAGGCAAGGAAATTCGGCAAAATGGATCCGTAACCTCGGGGAAAAGGATTGGCTGCGGTTTGAGCACGGGGTCCCGATCCACGAACCGTCATTGTCGGTGGGCTGCTCGAGCTCCAGCGAGGCGGCGGGCTCGCCCGCGTGCGGTCGGGAGACGGTAGAGCAGCTTTCGGGGGCCTTCCGAGGCGTCGGCAGTCGACTTCGAAGCGAAAGTACGGACCAGAAATCCGCATTTAATTAAAAGCGAAGCATTGCGATGGTCCTGGATGCTCATAGCGTGTGATTTACGCGGTGCTGCGAATGTCAAAGTGAAGAAATTCAACGGGTAAGCGGCGGGAGAATGTATGACTCTCTTAAGGTAGCGAATGCCTCGTCATCTGGTGGTAGCGCACATGAATGGATTAGCGAGATTCCCACGTCACGTCACCATATCGGCGAAACCCACGGTAAAGAGGCGGGCTTGGCGGGAATCGACAGGAAAGAAGACCTTTGTTGAGCTTGACTCTAGTCCGGAGCTTTGTGAAATGACTTGAAGAGGTGTAGGATAAGTGGGGCCGGAAGCAGTGAAGAGTGAAATACCACTACTTTTAACGTTATTTACTTATTCGAGTGAATCGGAGGCGAGACATCCTCCTTTTTGGACCCAAGGCGCTCGTCGATCGGGCGGAAAGACATTGTCGAATTAGGGGAGTTTAGGTGGGGCGGCACATCTGTTAAAAGATGCGAGGTGTCTAAGATGAGCTCAACGAGCAAATCGTGTGGAACAAAGGAGTAAAAGCTCGTTTGATTCTGATTTCGGTGCAGTCTGGCAGTGAAAGCGTGGCTATCGATCCTTTAGACCTTAGGAATTTGAAGTAGGGTGTCGGAAAAGTTACCACGAGGGGGATAAGCGGCTTGTGGCGACAGCGTTCATAAGCGGCGTTGCTTTTGATCCTTCGATGTCGGCTCTTCCTATCATTGTGAAGCGAAATTCACCAAGTGTTGGATTGTTCACCGCAATAGGGAGCGTGGCTGGTTTAGGCGGAGTCGTGAGACGGGTTAGTTTTACCCTGCGATGGCGATGTCGCAATAGTAATTCAACCTAGTCTTAGAGGAACCGTTGGTCGCACAATTGGTCATCGCTTGGTTGAAAAGCCGATCTTGTGACTCTGCGTCTTGTTGGATTATGACTGAACGCCTCTAGAGGTCGAGTCAGGACAGAAGCGACAGCGTGCGCCGTCGCCGTTCTTGGAGCCACTCGTGGGGTCTCGGCCCCACGGAGGCCACGTGTCGCTGGTCGGGTCCTCGCGGTGGACAAGCTGTGTGGGGCGCCTTAGGCTTGATATTCGGCCAGACGGCTGGGTAGAATCCTTTGCGGGCCGGGCTTAAATGCAGCGACGGGGTGTGAAGTGGCGAGTGGCCTTCTTACGATCCAGCGAGATTGACCCTGTAATCGCTGGGTTAGGTCCCTCCCCTCGGCCAGATCCACTCGTGTTTCTCTTTTTCATCCCTCCTACAAGAGGTTCTGGAACGTTACCCGGGGTGGTACCCGGGAAGCCCCCTTCAATGGATTGAACAAATCTTGGGTCCTCGAATAAGCATGCGTATGGAATAAAGCTAAGCGAAATGAGAAGCGATTGGGTGGCGATTGCGCGCCGAAATCAAGACAATTCGAGTTGACCACGACTTGCGCTTGCACGAATATCTTAGTGGTGCCTCGATCGTGCTGCGATCCATTTGTAGACATGTTGCCTCGATCCGTGGTAGAAGCTGGATTCAGAGGCATGGTGTGTGTCCTTGTGCCCGACCATGCCATTACATGCGCCTCCCCACCCCCATGATATCACATCTTTACTCCCCATGCTAAGATAGGCCATGCTTAGACAGTGCCCCGACTTTAGTGCCATGTGCTAGTCGCGTTGCCCCACCCAGGGTCGATTGCACAGACGGCGTGCCTTGGCTGAATCTTGGGTGACATCACCTAGATGCGGTGCCTCGGCCTGGGCCTGAGTCTGCATGGCATGCCTAGGCATGGTGATTCGGCGTAGTGCATGCCTAGGCACGGTGATTCGGCCTAGTGCCATGACATGCCTAGGCACGGTGCGTCGGCCTAGTGCTTGCCTTGGCACGGTGCGTCGGCCTAGTGCTTGCCTAGGCACAGTGCCTCGGCCAAGTGCTTGCCTGGGCCTAGTGCCATGACATGCCTAGGCACGGTGCCTCGGCCTAGTGCCATGACATGCTAGGCCGCGGTGCACGAACTTTAGTGCCATGACATGCCTAGGCCGCGATTGATTGACGCTGGCTTGCCTGAGCCGCGGTGCACGAACTGAAAATGCCCGTGACATGCCTAGGCGCGGTGCTGGAACAGCCATGACATGCCAGGCACGGTGCCTCGGCTGGTGCCATGACATGCCCCTAGGCACGGTGCGAACTAGTGCCATGACATGCTAGGCGCAGTTGCTGGGCTATACCATGACATGCCTTGGCGCGGTGCCTCGGCACAGTGCCATGACATGCTTTGGAAACGCGGTGGCTCGGCAAGTGCCATGAGCATGCACGGGCATGGTGCCTCGGCCCGGTGCCATGGTGTACCTAGGCATGGTGATTCGACCTAGTGCTTGCCTAAGCATAGTGCCTCGGCGAGTGCTTGCGGGCATGGTGCTTGGGCTGGTGCCATGTTGTGCCTGAGCGCGGTGCGCCGGTCTGGGCCATGACATGCCCCACAGGCGCGATGATTCGGTCTGGTGCGCAGAAAAGCGCGCGGTGCCCCTGACCTAGTGCCGTGACATGCCTGAGCGCGATTGATTCGACTAGTGCTTGCACAAAGCGCGATTGCCTCGGCGGTCTTACCTAAACGCGATTGCCTCGGCCTAGATGCCATGGCATGCCTGACGCGATTGCCTCGGCCTAGTGCCGCGACATGCACAGGCACGGTGATTCGGTCTAATTAGCGCACAAGCGCGGTGCCTCGGCTTTAGTGCCATGACATGCTAGGCACGGTGATTCGGCTTTGGTGCTTGCACAGCGCGATTTTCGGCAGTGCTTACCTGGCGCGGTGCGCACCGGCCTAGTGCCATGCCATGAATAGACACGGTGCCTCGGCCAAGTGCCATGACATGCCTAGACAAGGGTTCCCCTGCCTAGTGCCTTTGCTGGAAGAGGTGCCATGTCTAGTGATATGCCATGCCTACCACGAGGTGCCTGACGAGTGCCGTGGCATGCTGAGCACGGTGCCTCGGCTTAGTGCCATGGCATGCCTAGGCACGATGCCTCGGCCTAGTGCAAGGCATGCCTAGGCACGGTGCCTGGGCCTAGTGCCATGACATGCCTAGGCACGGTGCCTCGGCCTAGTGCCATGGCCTGGGCACGGTGCCTCGGCCTAGTGCCACGACATGCCTGGGCATGGTGCCTCGGCCCAGTGCCATGACATGCCTAGGCACGGTGATTCGGCCTAGTGACATGCCATGCCTACACAGGGTGCCTCGGCCTAGTGCCATGGCATGCCTAGGCACGGTGCCTCGGCCTAGTGCAAGGCATGCCTAGGCACGCGGTGCTGGGCTAGTGCATGACATGCACAGGCACGGTGCCTCGGCTAGTGCCGTGGCACAGGCCCCGCGATGCCTCGGCCTAGTGCCACGGTGCACGGGCCTAGTGCCATGACATGCCTAGGCGCGATTGCGCAGGCTGATGCCATGGCACGAACGATTACTCGGCCTAGTGCCATGACGTACTGACGGTGCCTCGACTGGATGCCATGACATGCACAGGCAATGTGATTCGGCCTAGTGTCGTGGCCTTGGCCGCGGTTGCCTCGATGGTGCTTGCTGGCACGGTGCCTCGACACAGATGCCGCGACATGCCTAGGCGCGGTGATTCGACCTGAACCGCGGCAGCCTGGGCAAGGTGATTCGACTGAGTGTCATGGCGGCGGGCGGTGCCTCGGCCAGTGCTACTAGCACGGTACCTCGACCTAGTGCCATGACATACTAGGCACGGTGATTCGGCCTAGTGCCATGACATGCTAGAGCGGTTGACCGGCCTAGTGCCGCTGGCATGCTAGGCACGCATTGATTCGGCCTGATGCATGCCTCGCCCAGAGACCGTGCCTGACGTTAACGCCACAGGCTTGCGGTGGCGCGACCTGGTGCGTGGCATGCCTCGACCGCGATTCGACGGTGCACCGACCTTGTGCCATGACATGCCTAAACGCGATTATTGACTAAGTGCCGTAGCATTACCTAAGGCACGGTGATTCGGCACAGTGCATGCCTCCCCAGGAAGGTGCCTCGGCGGTGCTTTGGGCGCGGTGGCCGCGACCTAGTGCCTTGGCGTACTCGACACGGCGATTCGGCGCGGTGCCTCGACCTTGTGCCATGACATGCCCTGAACACGGTGATTCGACCCAGATGCATGCCTGAGGAGCGATTGCCTCGGCATAGTGCCATTGCCATGCTAGGTCAACTGTATAGTTTAAAACATTGTTTTTAGGGTTGAGGTTTATTTCTATCATGAATGTGCCATTAATTGGCCTAGTTTAAATGCGTAGACAGGTTCCTCGGCCTAGTGCTTTGCCATGGCATGCCATGCCATGCCTAGAAACCGCGGGACCTCAGGCATAGTGCTTTGCCATGCCATGCACCAGACATGAGGCCTGCTAGTGCCGCCATGCCCTGAGCACACGGGGCCTCGGCGCTATTGCTTTGCCATGTCGTACTTAGACACCGCGATGCCTCGGACTAGTGCCATTCCATGCCTAGACACGGTGTGGTCTAGTGCTATGGCATGCCATGCCCTAGGCACACGGGGCCTCGGCGCTGTTAGCTGCCATGTCATGCCTAGACACACGATCGCGCCGGACTAGTGCCATTCCATGCCTAGACAGGTGCCTTGGTCTCAGATCTTTATGGCATGCCATGCCTGAGCTACGGGGCCTCGACCATGCCTAGTACATGGGGCCTCGGGCTGAGTGCTATGACATGCCATGCCTAGACACACGATGAGCTGATGCTATGGCACATAGCATGCCATGCCTCTGCTGCGGGGCCTCGACCATGCCTAGACACACGGGGCCTCGGGCTAGTGCTATGCTGTACCATGCCTAGACACCAGTGCCTCGGCGCCTAGTGCTATGGCACATAGCATGCCATGCCTAGACACAAGGGGCCTCGGCGCTAGTCTTTATGGCATGCCATGCCCTGGAACACACGGGGCCTCGGGCTGAGTCTTTGTGGCATGCCATGCCCTGGAACACACGGGGCCTCGTCGCCTAGTCTTCATGGCATGTATGCATAGACACACGGGGCCTCGGCGCTAGTGCTATGGCATGCTAATGCATAGACACGGGGCCTCGGCCTAGTGCTATGCCATGCCGTACCATGCTCAGACATATGGCCTCGGTCTAGGCTTTGTCATGCCTAGACACACGAGCCTCGGCGCTGAGTGCCATGCCATGCCATGCACGGCGCACGGGGGCCTCGGCGTGCAGTGCTATGGCATGGCATGCCGTGCCCTAGACACACGGGGCACCGGCCTGAGTGCTATCTGCATGCCATGCCATGCCATGCCTAGACATATGGCCTCGATCACAGTCTTTTTGTCATGCCTAGACACACGGGGCCTCGCCCTAGTGCTATTGCATGCCATGCCATGACACACGGTGCCTCGGCCTAGTGCTTTGCCACGCCACGGTAACCCGTTCCATCGTACTTAAGAAATGTAATTTACCCAATATTGATGGGTGCCTCGACAATATTGATGGTGCCCTGACCACTTGTTGTCCTCCATGCCATTGCACAGACAATATTGGTGGCTTCATACCAGATGCCTTAATCGCTTCCTAACCATGCTCGTTTCTATTCCATTGACTTCCTCATTCATTGTTCAATCATCATTCTCATGACAAAAAATGTTTTTCAATACCTTTTCCCATATTTTCCCTATATTCCTATATTTTAGAGAAATTTTTAAAATTATCACTTTTCATTTAAAATATTATCAAATATTAATATTTTATAGTAAATATTGCATTCAGTAGTCAAATCTTAAATCGATTATTTTCCCTATTTTCTTTGTTTTTACCTATTTCCCTATTTTATCTATTTTAGTAAATAAATTAAAATAAATATTTTCTCCACTTCAAATCGATCAATTCTGATTCTAATATTGCCCTTGTGAAAAATGAATTTTAAAAATATTTTACTATTTTCTCCTATTTTCCCTATTTTCCCCTATTTTTCTAGTAAATAAATAAAAATAAATATTTTAACGATCAAATTTTTTCTTCTTTTTTCCTTGTGCATGTATAATTATTATAAGAGAATGCCAACGGGACTAAAATCGCTTTCCTGGATTCGTTTGTCATTATGTCTCCTCGAAGCATGTGTGATGTCTCCTCGAATTTTCCAAAGGCTTATATTGCTCTTTTTAAGGGAGGGGTGGTTACTATCTATGGGCTTGGTGGCGCCCGGCCAGGCACGGCTGCCTTGCGTGCTGCCCCGGTGCACACCCATGCACTCGTGGCATGGGCATGCTATGCCACCCACAAGCCCTGCGACATCCGTTAGGTAGAGCTAGACAATGACCCGTTGCTTGCTCTCCTGTAAGGTCAGATTTGTCGGCTCGTTTGCCTAAGATGCCATCTTGCTTGCCCATGGCTGCCCAAGCCTATGGACGGACGTTCCCCCCACGTTGCAAGCATGCCTCGTTCCCCCGTTACCGTTGCTTGGCGAAGGCATGCCCCTCGTTCCCCCCACGTTGCCTCCGCCTAGTGCATGCCTCTAAGCGCGATTGCTGGAGCCCTGGTACGCGCTGCCTAGACGGTGCCTCGGCCCTGGCCTTGCCTAGACGCATGGTGCCTCGGCCTGAGTGCCTTGCCTGACACGGTGCCTCGGCCTAGTGCCTTTATGGGCATGGTGCCTCGGCACAGTGTGCGCCGACGGGGTGCCTCGGCCTAGTGCCTTGCCCGGGCATGGTGCCTCGGCCTAGTGCATGCTGCCGGCGGGTGCCTCGGCCTGGTGCGCTGACCAGATTTTTCGGCCTGAGTGCGCCGGGCATGGTGCGCCGGCCTAGTGCATGCCCCGCCGACGAGTGCCTGCAAAACAGTGCATGCCTCGATGGTGCGCCGGCCTAGTGCATGCTAGACGAAGTGCCTCGGCCTAGTGCATGCCTCGGCACAGTGCCTCGGCCTAGTGCATGCCTGAGCGAGTGCTTTCGGCCTAGTGCCTTGCCTAGACACGGTGCCTCGGCCTGGTTCCTTGTCCCGGGCAGATTGCCCCCGCCGGCCTAGTGCATGCCTCGACGAGTGCCTCGACTGGTGCCGCCACGCAGGGCATCTTGGGCGGTGCCTCGACCTAGTGCATGCCTTGACGAGGTGCCTCGGCTGGTGCGCTACTTTGGGCACAGTTGCCTCGGCCTAGTGCATGCCTGAGCAGGGTGCTCGACCTAGTGCATGCCTGGGCAGGGGTGCCTGACCTCAGTGCATGGCACAGTCGGTGCTTTGGCCTGGATTCATGCCTAGGCATGGGACCTTCGCCCTAGGCAGGCGTTTTTCAGCTTGAATAACCTAGCCATGGTGCCTTCGCCTAGTGCCTTGCCTAGGCAAGGTGCCTTTCACCTAGTGCGTAACACAGTGCGATGCCTCGACCTAGTGCGTAATCTGAGTATGGTGCCTCGGCAGTACCTTGCTTAGGCGTGGTGCCATGGCAAACACGCGACGCCTGCGTGCTTCCGTGTGCACCCACCCATTGCCACTTGTGGCATGGGGCGTCATTCCACCCCAAAGTCCTCGAATTCCGATTACTTTGTACGGCTAGACAATGATCACATTGCTAGCTCTCCCATGCGATCTTTGTCGACTGGTTGCCTAAGACACCATGCTGCCTTGCCCTTGGCCTCCCAAGCTGTAGACGGATGTTTACATTGCAAGCATGCCTCTTGTTCCTAGCCATGGTGCCTTCGCTTGGGTGGCTGGGCGCGGTCCGCACCTTGTCCTGGTGCATGCTGGGCGCGACATGGCTAGTGCGTATAGGCGCGGTGCTGGTGCCATGCCTAGGCGTGGTTCCTCGGTTTAGTGCCTTGCTTGCAAGAACAGGTTCCACAGTAGTGCTTAGCGCCTAGGCAAGGTCCTTGACCCAGTGCCTTGCCTAGGCAAGGTTCAGCGGCAGTGCCTTGCCTGGAGCGTTTCCTCTCCTAGTGCCTTGCTAAGCACGGTGCTGGGACTAGTGCCATGACATGCCTAGGCACGGTGCCTTGGCCTAGTGCCTTTCCTAGACACGGTGCCTCGGCACAGTTCATTACTGGAACATGGTGGCTTAGACACGCAGGCTTGATCTTGCATCTAGGCTTGTCTTACATTGCTTGACCAACTATTCGGTTGCTTGGAAATAGTGTTATCATTCCTTCTCATGCTACAGTAGTGCTAAAGGCATCACTTATTTGCTTAGTGTGGCTACTCGGAGACAACTCTGGCTAGTCACGGTTCGATTGTGGTAGTTGCATCTTGAAGTCAACTTTGATGGCGTGTGAGTGGTCATTTGGGTAATGTGGGTTGGTAGGCTCCTTGCTTTCGTGTGACTATTGCTTACGTCCCTCCTCATTCTAGCTACAAAGCGCTTGAATCAAGCCTTGGGCATCGCGATAATGGTTCTTGTGTTGCCTTCCCAATGTTAAGATTTTCTCTGAATCCTGCCTTTTTCCACTAGCTACGCTCATGGGGGCGGTGGACCTTACTAGCGATCATCGTGCTCCATGTACTCCCCACGCGTGGCATTATGCGAAGGGGTTTCATAATGGGCCATGATGATGGCTCGTGCTCTGGATGCGGAACCTTAGCACGGGCATGGGATCTAATGATCACACTATTGCACGAAAGCAGCGTTCATCGCTAGGCAGCATTAATGTCTGACGATCGGCTCTGCTTTGCCCTCGAGTCACCCATTGTGGTCTAGGCTGAGTGCATGCGGTTCCGGCGTTACTGCAGAATGCTAAGTTTGATCCTACCGGTAGTCATATCTTGCTCTCAAAAAGATTAAGCCATGCGTATTGTAGTATGAACTAATTCGGGTAGTGAAACTTGAATGGCTCATTAAATCGATTATAGTTTGTTTGATGGTACTTGCTGCTCGGATAACCCGTAGTAATTCTAGAGCTAATACGTGCAACGGCCCAGAGCTTGGAAGGGATGCATTTATTAGATAAAGGTCGGCGCGGGCTATGCCCGTTATACGATATTCATGATAACTTCGACGGATCGAGCGGCCATCGTGCCCGGCATCATTCAAATATCGCCTATCAACTTTCGATGAGTAGGATAGTGGCCCTCTTTGTCGACCCATCGACCAGCTAGATAACTACGAGTCCGTGCGGCGTGAGAGTCTTGCCTTGGCTGATGGCCCTTTGGGAAAACAAGCAAGGCAAGATTGGGAAAACATGTGTCAGGAGGCACAAGCGTGAGCCAAGCACGCACATGAGCGGAAGGCAAGCAAGTGGTGGTCGGGACGCGCACGAGTGGGCGTCACGGCACTCCACGGCTTAGAGGGGCACAGGGCGTGGCACTAAGGCAAACGGAATCGGTGGGGCGATCTTACGGCTATTTATGGGCGAGAGCCTTGGGCGGGCAAGCATCCTAATCAAGGTGCAACAAGGATTCCTACAGCCAGGAGTCCTATGCGTGGGACTCCTAGGCGAATTGGGTTCCAGTGGGAAGGACTCTTAATCCTAGGCGGGGAAAGACTCACAAGCGAAATTTGGACTCCCAGGCGGAAGGTCTCGTGGGAAGACTCTAGGCGGGACCAGACTCCTAGGCGGGGAGGACTCTACTCATGGGAATCGATGTGGTTGTGTATAGGAGTTTCATTCGGTCGGGACTCCTAATGCGGAAAGGATTGTCTTGCTTCTTTGGATTGGAAGACTAGAGTTAAGTAGGACTCTTAGTCATAATTATTTTCCTTGAGCATCCTATATAAAGGGCTGCGTGCTCACTTGGTAAATTCATTATATTCAGGTTGGATCCAAGAAAACGTTATCCGATGGCAGAATGCGAGAATTATCTTATTTTAGTGTAGCTAATAAAATACCGGTGGGAGTCCAGCCACGTGATTTAGAGGGTGAGAGAAATTTTGGCTGTGAGTTCCTAGGCGCCGCTCACTAGCAAAAAGTAGGCGTGTGACAGTTAGTATCGAGCCAGGATATGAGGATATTGATTGTCTGTGCGTGAGCAAGTAGCAGGATAGAGGCGGTAGGCGCGGTGTCGGGCTTGGCGGAGATGAGCCGCGGCAAGCGGGGCGGGCTCCGCTTTTCGACTCGGATCGATGCCGTCTGCTGACTTGACTCACGGCATGAATCTATGGGAGGCCGAGAGAGGCCGTAGAGGAGCGGATAGGATCATTCCATGACCCGAATCGAGCCGCGTAGGGAGTTCGAGAGCGGATCGGATCTGGGGAGATCGTGTTGTTGAAACGGCGATGGTGCGGGGCACGCCATCTGCTGGTCAGCCTCTGCGAGAAGGTGCGATGCACGAGCCCAAGACTTTTGATGATCTTGCGCGTATAAAGACTTGGAGAACTTCCTCTAGGACATGGAGCAATATTTCATGTTGCTCGAATACGGTGGGTGAGCAGTGCTTGATATCCACTATGTATTTGACGGGTGATGCAAAGCACAGTGGCGGACGAGCGGCCGGCGGCGGCTGTGGCTGGCGACCAAGATCGAGCTAGGAGATCTTGAAAAGGCCGAAGATCGGTTCTTGCCACGAACACGGCGTGGATGGCGGGGAGATCTGCGAAGCGACGGGCGGGCTCGGTCGGAGATTATGTGAAAGAGTTTAACGTTGATCCCTTGACATGAGACATGTGCGAAGTAGACAATTTGTTCAACTTCATGTCGGATTGCGGGATGAGCTCAAAGCGAGCGAGGAGGCAAAGGTGTCCAAGACTGCCTCGGCCGTGGCAGCGGCGGATTGCCTATCCGACTCTGAGTGACCTCTTCCTCTACTCCCTCCCGAAAGGGAAAGGCCGCGTGAAGTCGAGCCGGAAGTCGGATCGGCCCTCCCGAAGTGGAGGCAAAGGGTTGGAAAAGCCGCCGGGATCTGAGACTAAAAGTGGGGAGAAGGCGACTTCCTCTAAACTACGGCCGTCGGGATACTTTACTCTGCGATGGGCCCATCGGCAGTTGCCCGAAGAGGGAAGCTGATGCGCACCAGTGACGGGAAGATAGCGGAGGCGAAGGCCCTACAGAGCCCAGCCCTCTTCGAGTTGTTGAATGCGATCTGCGGGTGGGCGACTGCGGAAGGGAGCGTACTATGTTGAGTTCTTTGGCCGGAGGCGGAAAATTGGCATTGGTAGACGGTGGGAGGCGACCCACAATTTTGTATCAACAAGGAAGCAACGGTTTCGGATTGAAGCTCGCTAAAGATGATAGCAAGCTGAGAACATGCATCGAAGCACAAGAGGCATGGTATGGCAAAGAACATGGCAGGTCGGATGGGGGATTGGAAGGTCACGATGGGCTTCCTTAGTGTCCTTTGGATGATTTTGAGTTTCATATTAGGCAACGATTTCTTCAAAGAGCAAAGGTAGCCTTGTTCTTGCACTTGAATGGAGGCGTTGATCACGGATGAGAAGCGACCATGCTGTGGCGGCATCGACAAGCCGCCTAAAGTTCTTCAAGGAAGACATGCATACACCCAGCTGGAGAAAAGACCTTGGAAGGTGAGCACACACATATGTCACGGCAATGGTGAGATCAAGCGGACGAGCAAGTCGGGTGCGGGATGCCATAGCCCCCATGCGAGGGAGATTTGCGATGTTATGCCTCCTGAGTTGCCTAAGAAAACGCCCGCTAGAAGGCGGGACGGATCATCGAGATAGAGCTACGTGCCGGGGTCGAGACCTCCTGCTCGGCTCCTTATCGGATGAAGTCACGAGTGAGAGAGTTGCGGAAGCGAGTTGGCGGAGTTCTTCGGATCAGTGCAGTCCTGACCCTCCGAAACTGCGTATGGAGCAGGTCTTCCATTTCGGAAAAAAGCAAGATGGGAACGGATGTGTGTGGATGCCAGACCTTGAATAAAGTCACGATCAAGAACAAGTATCCGATACCTTTGGCTGCGGAGCTGTTCGATCGATTGAGCAAGGCCGAGTACTTCACCAAGCTAGACTTGCGATCGGGATATTGGCAAGTGCGCGTGGCTGAAGGGGACGAGGCAAAGACTACATGTGTAACTCGGTATGGAAGTTTCGAATTTTTAGTTATGCCTTTTGGTTTGACTAATGCTCCTGCTACATTTTGTAACCTCATGAATGATGTCCTATTGACTTCACGTTCATTCGGTAGTGGCATACTTGGATGACATAGTGATCTATAGCCCGACTCTACAAGATCACGTGGTACACCTCGAGATGGTGCTTGACGGTGAGGCGAACCGGTTGTATGTGAGAGTGTGAGTTTGCTCGAGGCCCAGGAATCAGTTTCTGGGTCATCTAATTTCAAAGTCCGAGATAAGGATGGATGGTGCGAAGGTGGTAGCAATTCGAGATTGGCCAGCCCCGACCAAGGTGACAGAACTGCGATCGTTCCTCGGCTTATCAAACTACTACAGGAGATTTATATTGGGCTATTCCAAGATAGCCAGTGCTCTCACGGACCTTTTGAAAAAAGAGGAAGTGGGAATGGGGCCTTGAAGTGCCAAAAGTTTGCCTTTCGGAAGCTTAAAGATCGATCACCTCGGGCGTGTTATTGAGGGCTGGGCATGGAGTTGCCGTTTGAAGTGCACACGGATGCGTCGGACAGGGCCCTAGGTGGAGTGCTGGTGCAAGAGGGGCATCCAGTAGCCTTTGAGAGTCGGAAGTTGAATGCAACGGAGGAAAGGTACAACGCCCATGAGAAAGAGATGACTACGGTCATCCATTGCCTTGAGACTTGGAAGCACTACTTGATGGGAACTCGGTTGTGTGGTATGGCCAGCAATGTTATATGCCTTCTTCACAACTCGAGAAGAAGCTTCTTGAAGGGCAAGCTCGATGGCGAGAGTTCTTGGCCGACTTTGATTTTTGTGGGTGCGGCCGGGTCGACACAACGAGTTTCTGCGGATGCTTTGAGTAGGAAGAGTGGCAAGGATTATGTGGGATCGTTGAGCTCGATTGTGACCAGTTTCAAACGTGAGTTAGACTTGAAGTACTGAACTCGCGTATCAAAAATTTGGTAGAAGCGGTGGAATGGCACCACGGCGATCTTGGCTCGAGAGTGAGTTCTTTGTACTTCGGAGAGGAGAAGCTATATGAGCAAAGTGGGACAAATCTTCTTGAAGGGAAACAAATTAAATCTGAGATGGTGGTCACCCGGAGAGAAGAACTTTAGCCTTGTTAGCACGGTCTTTTCATTGGCACAAGTGAAGGAAGGCGTCTGAAACATATCGAGAACATGCCATGTTTGTCGAGTTGACCCAAGACCTGACGGAAGAAGGAAGCGGGATTATTCTGACCCTGTCCATTAGGAGAAGCCATGGCGGTGTGTATCGATGGACTTCGTCGGTGGGTTCAAAGTAGGGAGCTTGGATCAGTTTGTTAGTGGTAAACGGGTTCTCCAATCATTGTCTTCATCTGACTCCCAGTGATGTCGGTACGAAGAGCGGCCGCATCTTCTTGATAATGTTGTGGCTACATTTTGGGTTACCTGAACATAGTAAGCGATTGAGATGCAGCGGTTTATAGGTTTTGGGTTGAAATTTGTTCAAGATGTGAAGTGCAGAATGCAAGTTCTCATTGCGAATCACCCTCGGCGATGGTGACGGAAGTGAATCGGGTGTTGGAAGAGTATTTGCGCCAGCCGTGGCGGCCTCTCGGCGTGGTTGGAACTTTAGAGCCAGCTCGGTTGTCTACAATGCGGCGAAGTTCGGCTACGGTATGAGCCAACACGGGGTAGCAATCGGGTTCGACCACGTACGCCCCTGGGCGATCTTGGTTCTTGAGCAACACCTGGACGTATTATGCCATTCGTCTGAAGTTTGCAAAGTCTCGAGCAAGATTTGCCCGATGAAACCCCGAGAGGCGACCCTAGAGAAGGCAAGTAGACGCATGAAAAAGTATGCGGACAGAGGCAGGAGACCTTAGGAATTTGAGCAAGGGGAGATGGTTACGTTGAAGTTAACTCCTCGGATGCGGAAAAGATCGGGGAATAGCGAGTTTCGAGGTTTGATTCCGAAATACTATGGACCCTTTGAAGTTGTAGAGCGTATGAGGCGTGGCCTACAAGCTGAAGCTGAGAGGTTGAAGCCACTGAGCATTCCATGCTTCTGAAGCCTTATCACGGTGATCTAGTCTGACGAGTGCAAGCAAGCGGAACCCTTCGCCTATGGTTAGAGTCGAGTTCGGCAAAGAGATTGCAAGCATCTGCGGGGAGATAGGAAGATGGGGAGGCTGAAGAAACGAGTGGACCGAGTACTTGATTCATTGGAAGGGCGCCGTCGTGAGGCAAGGCTGGGAAAAAGATTAACTACATTGTAGCGAGTTTGAGACCGGATCCTTGAGTATCTGCGGTTGAAGTCACGGGACGTTGAATACCTCTAGTGGGGAGGTTTTGTCGGCCCCTCGACTAGATAACCTGAGAGTCCGTCACGGCATGAGGCGTTGCCTTAGCTATGGCCCGCCTAAGGAAAGCAGGCAAAATGAGGTGGGAAAACATGTGTCCGGAGGCACAAAGCGTGAGCCAAGCACGCACATGAGCGGAAGGCAAGCAAGTAATCCGGTCGGGACAGCGCACGGTGGTACATCCCACGGCACTCACGGCTTAGAGGGGTTTGAGGCGTGACGCGGGGCAAACGGAATCGATTGGGGCAAATGTCGGCTATTTATGGGCGAGCCTTGGGCGGCAAGCATCTAATCCGAGTGCAACAAGGATTCCTATAGCCTAAGAGTCCTATGCGTGGGGACTCTGGCGAGTGAGACTCCCGAGGCGGGAAGGACTCCCTAGAGAGGGAAAGACTCCTAAGCGGGCTGGACTCCTAGGCGGGAAGGTCTCTCAGGCGGGAAGACTCCTAGGCGGGACAGACTCCTAGGCGAGGAGGACTCCTACTCATGGTGGGAATCGCGTGGCTGTGTATAGGAGTTTCATTCAGTCAGGACTCCTAATGCGGGAAGGATTGTGCTGGCTTGCTGGATTGAAGACTAGAGTTAGAGTAGAACTCTTAGTCATAATTGTACTAGGATTGCCCTTGAGCATCCCCTATATAAAGGGCACAACGTGCTCCTTGGTAAATTCATTATATTCCGGAGTTGGATCCAAAGAAAAGCATTGAGCCTCGAGATGTGGGAGCCTTTGCGAAATTGTCTTGTATTTTAGTAGCTAATAAAATACGAGTTGGGGAGAGTGCTTCGTAAGCCCTTGTGTTCGAGAGAATAGTGAGGTATCGAGAAGGCTGGCCTAGCGGGTTCCTAGGCGCCGCACACGAGCAAAAAGTAGGCGTGTGACACCTACCATGGTATTGACGGGTGACGGAGAATTAGGGTTCGATTCGGAGGGGGCTGGCAGCTACCACATCCAAGGAAAGGCGGCCAGTGCAAAATTACCCAATCGACCGCAGGGGGAGTAGTGACAATAAATAACAATACCGGGCTCTTTGAGTCTGGTAATGGAATGAGTACAATCTAAATCCTTAACGAGGATCCATTGGAGGGCAAGTCTGGTGCCGGCGGTAGCAGTAATTCGGCTCGATAGCGTATATTTAAGTTGTTCTTGCGAGTTAAAAAGCTCGTAGTTGGACTTTGGGATGGGTGGTCGGTCCGCCTTACGATTGTGCACGGTCCTCTTGTCCCTTCTACCGTGATGCGCTCTGGTCTTAGCGGCGGAGTCGTGCCTCAGAGTCTTCATTACTTTGAAAGAAATTAGTGCTTCAAGCAAGCCTCGCTATGGATACATTAGCATGGGATAACATCATAGGATTTACGGGTCCCTATTGTGTTGGCCTTCGGGATCGGAGTAATGATTAACAGGGACAGTCGGGGGCATTCGTATTTCATAGTCAGAGGTGAAATTCTTGGATTTATGAAGGAAGCGAACAAGCTGCGAAGCATTTACGAGATGTTTTCATTAATCAAGAGCGAAAGTTGGGGCTCGAGCGATCGGATCGTCCTAGTCTCAGCAATAAGCGATGCGGAGCCCGGGGATCGTGGATGTTTCTTTTAGGACTCCGCGCTCATATGAAATGAAAGTTTTGGGTTCAGAAATATGGTCGCAATGTTGAAACTTAAAGGAATTGACGGAAGGGCACCACCGAGGAATTAGAGGCACAACGGCTTGAACTGACTCAGCACGGGAAACTTACCGAGGTCAGGACATAGTAAGTTGACATGCGAGAGCTCTTTCTTGATTCTATGGGTGGTGGTGCATGGCGTTACGTTCTTAGTTGGTGGGCGATTTTGTCACGGTTAATTAGTTAGCGACGAAGAGACCTCGGCCTGGCCCAACTAGCCATGCGAAGGTGATCCTCGCTGACCCGACTTCTTAGAGGGACTATGGTAGCTTAGGCGAGGAGTTGAGGCAATAGCAGTGCAGTGATGCGCTTAGATGTTACGGGCGCCGCAGCGCTATTGATGTATTACGATAGTCATAGGGCGGCGGGCGGGTAATCTTTGAAATTTCATGCGTGATGGGGATAGATCATTGCGATTGTTTGTCTTCAACGAGGAATTCTAGCAGGCGCGAGGAGTCATCGGCTCGCGTTGACTGCGTCCACGCGCTGTACACACCGCGTCGCTCATACCTATTGAATGAATTAGGTGGGAGTGTTCGGATCGCGGCGGCGTGAAGCGGTTCAGCGCTGCGGCGTCGCGAAGTCCTTTGAACCTTATCATTTGGGGAAGATGGTAACAAGGTTTAAGTGGAACTGTAGGAAGGATCGTGTCGAACTTATCGACCCGGGTGACCCGTGAACACGTTGTTTAACGACAGGTCATTCGAGGAGCGGGCGTGAGCCCTCCACTCCGCTCTCGATGGATCGGTGGGCGTCGCGAGCCTTGCCCTCTGCCCCGTGCATGGGGGCGTCTTGCCAGGACCTTCAGATCCGCAATAACGAACGGCGTGGAAAGCGCCAAAGGAAAATACAGCGAGCAAACGCCATCCGTCGCCCCGGTCGGGTGCGCGGGAAGCGTCGTTAACTCACAAAAGCGACTCTCGACAGCGGATATCTAGGCTCTCGCATCGATGAAGAACGTAGCAAAATGCGATACTTGGTGTGAATTGCGAGGAATCGTTGATGAATCATTGGAGTCTTTGTGAGCATAAGTTGCGCGAACGCCATTAGGTCGAGCACTTTGCTAGAGGGCGTCACGCTTACGTCAGCCCCCTCCACCCTATCGGCCGTGCAGGGGCACGGGTAGGGCGGACATTGGCCTCCCATGGAACATCGCGTCAGAGTGGTTGGTTCGCGGTGATGCAACGCCTCGACAAGCGGTGGTTTGGCGAGCCCTGATCCTTTCCCTCGTCGGAGGAGGAAGGAGGAGAATCTCCATGTCGAGGCGCGTCGGCCGCGACGGGGCACCATGAAGGCAGGAACCTCGACGGCGACCCCGGGTTGGGCGAGACACCGGTAGTTTAAGAATATCAATAAGCGGAGGAAAAGAAACTTACAGGATTCCCTTAGTAGCGAGGCGAGCAGGAAAAGCCCGGCGAGTCGGGGCGGTCAGCCGTCAGATGTGGTGCGGAGCGTCCTCGGTAGGCCGGCCAGTCCTGGAAGGGGTATTTGGAGAGGGTGAGCCCGTCGTGCCCCGGGACCTGTCGACGAGTCGGGTTGTTGGGAATGCAGCGATCGGGCGATAGAATTAAATCGAGGCTATCTGAGGCGAGAGGCCAGATGCAAACAAGTCTGCTTGAGGGAAAGATGAAAAGGACTGAAAGAGTCAAAGAGTGCCCAGAAATTGTCGGGAGGGAAGCCCGAGGATGGGGCGGCGATCTGTCTGGTGGATCTTGGAGCGGCGTCAGCGGAATCTGCCGTCGACTTCGAGCCGCGGGCCGGCGGTTTGAAGCGGCGACCAGGCGGGTTGTAGTCGCTTACCGTGGAACATCGTTGCCTCGATCGTGGAGTCTGGCGCCGCCCTCGGGCGTGCCGGCCCTGTGCGCTCATGGCGTCGGCGGTGGGCCCCGTTCAACCAGAGTCATGAAACACGGACGAAGTCGACATGTGTGCGAGTCAGCGGGCTAAGTAAACCGTAAGGCGTAAGGAAGCTGATCGGCGGGATCCCCCTCGCGGGGTGCACCGTCGACCGACCTTGATCTTCGAAGGTTGGGTGAGCATGCGCAATCGGGACGAAAGATGGTGAACTAATACGGCGGGCGAAGCGAGAGAAGCTTGGTGACCGCGTGATGACGTGCAAATCGTTCGATTACGACTTGGGTATAGGGAGCGAAGACTAATCGAACCATCCTAGTAGGCTGCTTCCCTCGAGTTTCCTCCCAGGAATAGTTGGGCCGCGGGCGGAGTTCTATCGGGTAAAGCTAATGATTAGAGGCATCGGGGGCGCAAGGCCCTCGACTATTCTCAAACTTTAAATAGGTAGGACGACACGGCTGCTCCATTGAGTCGGGCCATGGAATCGAGAGCTCCAAGTGGGCCATTTTGGTAGCAGGGCGAGCGTGCGGGATGAGCCGGAGGCCGGGTTACGATGCCCATTGCGTGGCTCCTAGAACCCACAAAGGGTGTTAGTCGATTAAGACAACAGGACGGTGGTCATGGAAGTCAAAATCCGCTAAGGAGTGTGTAACAACTCACTTTCCGAATCAACTAGCCCCGAAAATGGATGGCGCTGAAGCGCGCGACCTATACCCGGCCATCGAGCAAGGCCGGGCCTCGATGAGTAGGAGAGCCTTTGGCGATCGCCGCAAAACACAGGCGCGAGCTGGCAAGCGACGTCAGTGCGGATCTTGGTGGTAGTAGCAAATATTCAAATGAGGCTTTGAAGGCCCGAGAAGGGGAAGGTTCCCATGTGAGCGACACTTGCACATGGTTGGTGATCCTGAGACGAGAAGCCAGTCCGATAAGCGTGCCTTGCGCGAGCATGAAGGAATCGGGTTAACATTCTGAGCCGGGACGTGGCGGGCAGCGGCAATGTTAGGGAGTTATTCGGAGAGCGTCGTCGAGGCCTCGAGAGGTATATTTTACGATTTAACAGCCGCTCACCTGAAACGGCTCATCGGAGGTAGGGTCGGCCTGAGCTGGAAGAGTAGCACGTCGCGTGGTGTCGGGTGCGCCCTCGGCGGTATGAAAATGGAGGACCGGAGGTGCCTCCTCGCCCGGTCGTGCTCATAGCGCATCGGGTCTCAGGTGAGCGACCTCTGGTGGTGAACAATGTAGGCAAGGAAGTCGGTAAAATGGATCCGTAACCTCGGGAAAGGATTGACTCGGCACGGGCACGGGGGTCCCGATTCCGAACCCGTCGGTTGTCGATTGGGTTGCTCTGCCATTTGCTCCGGCGGGCGGGTCATTGCGTGAAGTAGGGCGTCGAAGCAGTCGACTCGTAAGCAGTACGGACAAGGGGAATTCGACTTTTAATTAAAACAAAGCATTGCGATGGTCCCTGTGGATGCTTCACCTTGATGTGATTTCTGCCAGTACCGATTGTCAAAGTGAAGGAAATTCAACCAAAGCGCGAGGTAAGCGGCGGGAGGTAACTATGACTCTCTTAAAGGGTAGCCAAATGCCTCGTCATCTAATTAATTGTGGCGCGTGAATGGATTAACGAGACCACTGTCGTGTCTACTATCATTGAAACCACGGCCAAGGGAGCAGGCAGCGGAATCGTGAGGAAAAGCGCCTGCTGGAACTGCCGCGTGAATCAGCGGGAAAGAAGACCCCGCTGGAGCTTGACTCTAGTCCGACTTTGTGAAATGACTTGAGAGGTGTAGGATAAGTGGGAGCCGGAAACGGCGAAAGTGAAATACCACTACTTTAACGCATTTTACTTATTCCGTGAACGGAAGGGGGAACATCCTCCCGACCTAAGGCGCTAGCCACAGCCGATCCCATGAAGATATCATTGTGTGGGGAGTTTGGCTGGGCGGCAATATCCGTTAAAAGATAACGCAGGTCCTAAGATGAGCCTCAACGAGAATGTAAATCTGGAACAAAGGGTAAAAGCTCGTTTGATTCTCGATTTCAAAGACGAATACGAACTCCGTGAAAGCGTGGCCTATCGATCCTTGCACTTCCTCGAATTTGAAGCCAGAGGTGTCAAAAGTTACTACTGCGGATAACTCGGGGCTTAGGCGTCAAGCCGCTCATAGCGACGCTTGTTGGATCCTTCGATGTCTAGCCTTCCTATCATTGCGTGAAGCAGACCACCAAGTGTCGGATTGTTCACCCACCAATAAACGTGAGTCGGGCTTGCACCGTCGTGAGACAAAGGTTTTACCCTACCGATGACAAGTCGCAATAAGAATTCAACCTAGTACGAGAGGAACTGCTGATTCGCACAATTGGTCATCGCCGCTGAAAGCCGCTGGCGCCGGTTACCGCGGCGCCGATTACGACCAACGCCTAAGTCGTAACCGGCTAGGAACGACGCTGCGCGCCCGCCGCCTCCGATTGGCGACCGCGAGGGCCCGCCCCCGTGAGGCACGTGTCCTGGTCGTCCTTCGCTGTGGACAAACCGTGTGGGCCGCTCGCTAATATTCGACCGGTGCCGATTTCCGTAGAACTTTCGCGGCATCACTTAAATACGCCGGGACCGGTATCAGGCGGCAGAGTGGCCTTGGCTGCCACGATCCACTGAGATCCAGCTCCTATGTCGCCCGATTCGTCTCCTCCCTCGAATCGATCCAATTCGCTGCTTCCTCTTTTTCGTCCCTCCGACAAGAGGTTCTGAACGTTACTCCGGTGGTACCGGCCCCCTCAATCGGGCTGAACAAATCTTCCGGCCGACTGGATAAAAGTATGCATGGAATAAAAGCTAAAGGAAATGAGAAGTTTATCAGCGACGCCATTGCCTTGCTCGAATCAAGATGTTATCTGCATCAAAGACGTACTTGCGCTTGCACACTGCTATGCCATTGGTGCCTCTGGCCGTGCTTAAGGGCCCATTCAGACATGTTGCCTCGATCACGTGGTAGATCGCTCCAGGCATGGTGTATGTCCCTGTGTCCCACCATGCCATTACATGTCGCTCCCCCACCCCATGATATCACATACGCTCCCCACCCCATGATATTACATACCGCCTCCCCATGCTAAGCTAGGCCATGCTAGACACCCGTGCCCCCCGCCAAGGCCATGGCATGCCTAGTCACGCCGCCCCGCCAGTGGTCGTGCCCCAGATGCGGCTCTGACTAGTGCCGTGATTACGCCTAGTCACGTGCTCCCCGCCCAGGCCTAGTGCCATGGCACGCCCAGCATCGATTCGCCTAGTGCCATGCCTAGGCACTTGATCCTGCCCCAGTGCCACGACACGCCCATAGGCACCCGTGATCTCGGGCCCCAGCCGCTCATGCCCAGCACCCGTGATCCCGCAGCCCCAAGGCCGCGCCCAGGCACTGGGATCCGGGGCCCAAGGCCACGCCCAGGCACTCCAAGGACTGGCCCAGCGCCATGCCCAGGCACCCGTGATCCCACTCAGTGCCGCCCCACGCCCAAAGATCGATCCTGGGCCTGGGCCACACGCCCAAAGCACCCAAGTGATCCTGGGCCCCAAGGCCAGCCCAGGCACCCAAGATCCGGCCCAGCGCCGCGCCCAGGCTAACTGATCCGGCCCAGCGCCACGACACGCCCAGCACCCGGCGCCTACTTCCAGTTTGCCTGTACACGCGGCTCGCCAAGCGCTCGCCCAGGGCACAAGGTCTCTGGCCATGGGCTCGCCCAGCACCCGCGCGTGCCCCCGCCCCAGCGCCACACATGCCCAGCACCTGCCCCCGCCCTGGGCCACAGACACATGCCCAGGGCACCCGTGATTCGGCCTCAGGCTCGCTCAGGCACACCGGGCTCCAGTGCCGCGACACGCCCAGGCACCCAAGTGATCCGCCCGCGGCTTGCCCCAGGCACCTGCCCGGCCTGGGGGCGCCATGACACGCCCGGGTACCTGATTCCCGGCCTACATGCATGATTACGCCCGGGCATGGCCCCCGCCCCAAGGGCCATGACATGCCCGGGCACCTGCCCGGGCCTAGTGCCATGACATGCCCTCGCACCCGTGCCTCCCGCCCTTAGTGCCATGACACGCCCGGGCACCTGCCCGGGCCTGGCCACGACACGCCCAGGCACCTGATCTCACCCTGCAAGGCTCGCCTAAGCACGGCCCGCCCGTGTGCTCTCGCCTACACCCGCCCGGCCCAGTTACGACACGCCAAGGCACCCGCGGCCTCAAGGCCCAGCGCCGCTGACATGCCCAGACAAGCGGCCCCGCCATGCCCTCGCTCTAGACAGGTGCCATGGCCCAGTGATGCCATGCCTACACGGTGGTGCTCCCGCCTGGGGCTGGGCAAGGCATGCCCGCACCCAAGGTCTCCCGGGCCCCAGCGCCATGACACGGCCCGGGCACCTGCCCCGCCTCAGCGCCACGGTCCGCACCCGCGGCCCGGCCCAAGGTCAGCGGTCCCGCACCCGCGGCCCCCCGCCCAGCGCCACACACGCCCAGGCACATCGCCACACACACCCGGCACCTGCCCCCCGCCATGTAGCTTCAGCCTACACCTGCCCCACCATGTGCTCGCTTACACCCGTGCCCCCGCCTAGTGCCACGACACGCCCACTGACCCAAGTGATCTCTGCCTAGTGCCATGGCATGCTCAGTAAAGGTGATCTCACCCAAGGTCATACCGCACCTGTCTTCTGGCCTAGTGCCATGACATGCCTAGGCAAGATTCCTACCAGCATCATGGCCCTAGCACGGGGTCCCGGGCACAGTGTCGCTCTGCCACCTGCCCGCCCAAGGCCATGACATGCCCAGGGGCACCTGATCCCGCCAAGCGCTGCGGCATGCCCAGGGCAAGGTGATCCGTCCCAGCGTCACGGCTCGGGCACCCGGCGGCTGCCCCCGCCAGTGCTCGCTCTACACCTGGTGCCCTCGGCCTAGTGCCACGACATGCCCAGGCACCGCGGATCTCGGCCCAGTGTTAATGGCATGCCTAGCACGTGATTCGCCTAGCATGCCTCCTAGAACTGCTCTACTAAGTGCTTGCCTAGGCACCTGGCACCCGCCTCGCAGCCTGGGCATGCCCTCGACACTCCGATTCTACGGGCGGTGCCCTCGGCCTCAGGCCATGGCATGCCCAGACACGGTGATCTCGGCCTAGTGCATGCCTCGCACCTAAGTACCCGGCCTAGTGCCATGCCATGCCATGCCCAGATTAAACTCGCCCAGTTTAAAAAACACTGCTTTTTGTGGTCGAGGTCATTTCATCATGAACGCGGCCATTCCATGCCTGCACACTACGTCTCTGGCTCAGTTGCTACAAGACGCCACGCCTGCACCCGGGCCCTGGCCAGTGCTGGGTGCCAGCGCCATGCCTAGACACACGGGGCCCGGCCCAGTGCTATGCCATGCCATGCCATGCCCAGACACACCTGTGGCCCAGCCCAGCCATGCCATGCCACGCCTAGACACGATGCCCTACGTTTGCTGGGCTAAGACAGCCATGCCCAGACACACCTGTGGCTCCGCGCCTGCATGCCATGCCCAGACACACTGGGCCCTAAGCAAAGGCTATGGCACGCCATGCCCAGGACACGGGCCCGGGCTAGTGCTATGGCACACACATGGCCCAGACACACGGGCCCTGCCAAGGCTATGGCACGCCATGCCTAGACACACCCAGGGCCTCCACATTAGGTGCTGGGCGGCATGCTACGCCCGTGACACCTGGCCTCCGCGCCTGGCCCTGCTATGGCACGCCATGCCTAGACACACGGCCTCGGGCTAGTGCTATGGCATGCCATGCCTAGGACACATCTGGGCCCTGCAGTGCTACGGGCATGTCATGCCTGCATTAACACCTGGCCCTGGCCAGTGCCATAAGACGCCATGCCTGCACATCCGGCTCCTGCCAGCAAGCATGGCACGCCACGCCCAGACACACTGGCTCCGCTACCGGCCTCGGCTGCGCTATGGCATTCCATGCCTAGACACACGGGCCCGGGCTCCTGGGTTGGTTGCCATGCATGCCATGCCTGCACACTGGGGGCCCTACTGCTGGCTAAGGTCAGCGCCACGCCTGCACACCCGGTGGCCCCCGCCCAGTGCCATGCCATGCCATGCCTAGACACACGGCCCTGGCCTAGTGCCATGCCACATGCCATGCCTAGGACACCCGGCCCAGGCCTAGTGCTACGCCACACGCCATGCCTAGACACACGATGCCCCACGCCAGTGCCGGCGGCACGCCATGCCCAGACACACCTGGCCTCCGCGCCTGGGCATGGCACGCCATGCCCAGGGACACACCTGGGCTCCTGCCAGTGCTATGGCATGCCATGCCTAGGACACATCGGCTCCTAAGCAGCATGGCATGCCATGCCTAGACACACCTGGCGTGCTATGTACGCCATGCCTAGACACACGGGCTCTCCGCGCCTAGTGCTACGGCATGCCATGCCCGCATCGGCCCGCGCCCTGGGCCCTTCTGCCAGTGCTATGGCATGCCATGCCCAGGACACACTGGGCTCTCTAAGTTAGTGCGCGGCATGCCATGCCTGCATTATCACCTGGCTCCTGCCATATGGCACGCCATGCCTAGACACACGGGGGGGCTCCTGGCATACGGCACGCCATGCCTAGGACACACCCGGCCCCGGGGCCAAGGCTACGCCATGCCCAGGACACACTGGCCCTCGGGCTGAGCGCCATGGCACGCCCATGCCCAGACACACGGCCCGCGCCTAGCGCTATGGCACAGCCATGCCCGCACACACCTGGGCCCCGTCGCCGGGCCTCTGTTGCTACGGCATGCCATGCCTAGACACACCCAGGCCCTGCCAGTGCTATGGCACGCCATGCCCAGGACACACCTGGCCCCGGGCTAGTGTTATGGCACGCCATGCTCAGACACCAGGCCCTGGGCTAGTGCTACGCCATGCCTAGACACACTGGCTCCTCCGCGCCGGGGGGCCTCTGCCAGTGCTACGGGGCATCCCATGCCCAGACACACCCGGGGCCCGGGGCCCGGCTGGGTGCCATGGCACGCCATGCCTGTGCTCCACCCGGCCCTGCGCCAAAAAAAAAAAAAAAAAAAAAAAAAAAAAAAAAAAAAAAAAAAAAAAAGTCAGTGCTACGGCATGCCATGCCCAGACACCCGGCCCAATTCTGGGCAGCGCTATGGCATGCCATGCCCAGACACTGGGCCCTGGCCTTGCGTTATATGCCATGGCATGCCATGCCTAGGACACACTGGGCTCCGGGCTAGTGCTATGCCATGCCATGCCTAGACACACTGGCCCCGCCATGCCATGCCTAGACATATGGCCTCTGCCTACGCTTTGTCATGCCTAGACACACTGGCCCCACGCCTAGTGCCATGCCATGCCCATACATTGTGGCCCCTCGGTCTAGTTTTGTCATGCCATGACACACCTGCCTGCTTCAAGAAAGTTTTGCCACTTCTTACCTGGTGAATCTGCTCCATCGTACAAGAAATAATTTGGTAATATTGATAGGTGCCTCTAAGAATATTGATGGTGCCATTAACCCTTGTTGTCCCTCCTACGCCATCAAGACTCGACAATACTGGGTGGCTTTCCGCACCTATACCTTAATCGCTTCTAACCATGCTCAAGCTTCTATTCCATTGTTTCTTCCTCATTCATTGTTCAAAATATCATTCTCATGACAAAAAATGTTTTTCAATACCTTTTCCCATGTTTTCCCTATATTCCTATATTTTTGCAGGAGAAAAAAATTTAAAATTATCACTTTTTCATTTAAAATATTATCAAATATTAATATTTTATAGTAAAATATCAGATTCCAAAGAGGTCAAATCTAAATCAATTCTTTTCCTATTTTCCCCTATTTTTCCCTATTTTCCCGTTTTCACCTATTTTTCGCCTATTTTTTCAGTAAATTAAAATAAAATATTTCTCCACTTGAAATCGATCAATTTCCGGTCCCAATATTTTTCCCACGTGAAAATGAATTTTAAAAAATAGTTTTACTATTTTCTCCTATTTTTCCCTATTTTCCCTATTTTTCTAGTGCAAATAAATAAAAATAAATATTTTCAGCCCAAATTTTTTTCTTTCTTTTTTTCGGCCATGTATAATTATTATAAAGAGAATCCGCAAAAAAAACGGACTAAAATCGCTTCCGGTTAAAATTGCCATTACGCCTCCTCAAGACGCATGGATGCCTCCGCATTTTTCCAAAAGTGCTTATATCGCTTTTAAGGGTGGTCAGTTTACTGGCTCGGCAATGAG
The DNA here is from genome assembly GCA_016808115.1 of Tetrastigma voinierianum. NCBI lineage: Eukaryota > Viridiplantae > Streptophyta > Magnoliopsida > Vitales > Vitaceae > Tetrastigma > Tetrastigma voinierianum. The sequence goes on along the minus strand of JAEQBH010002229.1, from coordinate 48,311 downwards.
ACCCGCCTAGGCACGCAGCTCTGCGTGTCGCTCTCGCTGCACACACCCATGCCACTCGTGGCATGGGCGTGCTTCATATGCCACCCACAAGCCCTCGACATCCGAATACCGGTGTGAGCTAGACAATGACCTGGGCTGCTTGCTCTCCCACGCTAGCCAAGTTGCCGACTCGTCGCTTAAGATGCCATGGTCGCTTGCCCATGGCTGCCCAAGCCTATGGATCTGACGCTCCCCACGCTTGCAAGCATGCCTCTCGCTCCCCATCGCCGTTTCCACGCCGGCTGAGCTAAGGCACGCCCGTCTCCCACGCCGTCCGCCTAGTGCATGCCTCCCAGGCACCCAAGGCTCAGTAATCTTGCCCGGGCACGCAGGCCCGCCTAGCACCTGCCCAGACACCTGCCCCGCCTAGTGCACGCCTGCACGTGGTGCCCCCGCCCCAGCACCCGCTCTGCACAGGCGCCCGGCCTGCACCTGCTCCGCACATGGTGCCCCACTAGCACTGGTCAGACGGCGCCCCGCCTAGCACCCGTCAGCATGGTGCCCCGGCTCCAGCAATCTTGCCCAGACACGAGCCCTATTGCTCCCGCCCCTGCTCCGCATGGTGCCCTGGCCTGCTGCATGCCCTCGACAAGTCACTCTCTACTGGGCCCGCTCCCATGGTGCCCCCGCCTAGTGCATGCCCCCGGACAGCAGCTCCCACCCAGCTGCATGCCCCTGACTGCAGCTCCCCCGGCCCAGCGCATCCCCGACAGTGGTGCCCCGGCCCAAGTGCATGCCCAGACAGCCCTGGGCCCCAGTGCCTGTTCTCCGCATGGCGGCCCCACCAGCGGCATGCTCCCCAGGCCCTTCAGTGCATGCCCCCCGACACAGGTGCCCCGGCCTAGTGCATGCTCCCTCGATGGTGCCCCCGGCCCAGTGCATGCCTAGATAGGGTGCCCTGGCTCCAGCACGGCCCAGTCACCCGGGCTTGGCCCAGTCCATGCCCAGGCACCTGGCCCCTCTGGCCTCAGCGCACCGGCTGCCTCCGTCAAGGCATGCCTCGGTTTCCAGCGCATGCCCCGACAGGTGCCCAGCCCAGGTGCATGCCCCGACAGGTGCCCCGGCCCAGTGCATGCCTAGATAGGTGCCCTCGGCTCCCAGTGCACGGCCCTAGTCACTTGCCATCTAGTTCATGCCCAGCACTGGCCTCGCCTGTGCACGGCAGGTTCGCTGCGGCATGCCTAGCCATGGTGCCTTCACCTAGTGCATGCCTAGGCGCGATGCCTCGGCCTAGTGCATGCCTAGGCATGGTGCCTCGGCTTAGTGCCTTGCTTAGGCATGGTGCCATGGCTCCAGGCACGCTGTTCATATGGTCGCCTCGTTGCACACACCCATGCCACTTGCGGGCACGTATGCCCATGCCACCCCCAAGTCCTCTACATCCGATTGTCTGCATGGGCTAGGACAATGATCCCGCTATGGCTTCTCCCATGCGCCTTTGCCGACTGCTGCTCAAGACGCGATGTCGCTTGCCCCTGGGCCTCCCAAGCCCATGCATCGATGTTCCCCCACATCAAGCATGCCTCTCGCTCCTCACCATGGTGCTCCTCCGGGGCCAGGCCTCAAGCAGCCCGTGTCCCAGTGCACAGCCCAGGCCACAGCCCCGCCCCAGCACGCCCAGGCATGGTGCCAAGGCCATGCCCAGGCGTGGTTCCTCTGCGAAGGCGTCCCGCTCTGCAAGGTCCCTCGTCTCAAGGCTCCGCTCTAGGCAAGGTTCCGGCTTGGGCTCGCTCTAGGCACCTGCCTCCCAGCGCCCCCGCCTAAGCACTCCGTGCCCGGACCAGTGCCACACATGCCCAGGCATCGGTGCCCTGCCGAGTGCATGCCTAGACATGTCGCTTCTGCCTAGCACTCATGCCATGCCTAGACACTATATTCTAAGATAGTTCATCGTCTAGACACGGGTGGCTTAGACCGCTTGTGCTTGCAATCTTGTCGCTCTGTGTCGGTTTCGGTCGCTTGACCAACTATTCATTGCTTGAAATAGTGTTATCATTCTTTCCCATGCCTACAATGGTACTACAGCGCATCACTATTGCTTCCGTGTGCTTTTAGGAGACAACTCCCAACTAGTCACGTCAAGGTGTGGTGCATCTCAAGTCAACCTCGATGGCGTGTGAGTGGTGTTTGGGGTAATGTGGGTCAGAGGCTCGTCACAGTAAACGGCAACTGCCCCACGTCCCTCCTCATTCTAGCTACAAAGCGCTGAATCAAGCCTTGGGCATCAAAGAATAATGGTTCCGGTTGCCTTCCCAATCGATGTAATTTTCTCTCGAAGTTGCCTTTCCATCTAACCGCTTCACAAAGGTAGGACCTTGCAAGCGCCATCATCGTGTCTATGTACTCCCCACGCGTGACCATAAGGGGTTTCACAATGGGCCATGATGATGGCTCAGGTTTCCTGATGCGGACCTCCACCCGCATGGATCTAATGATCACACTATCGCTCGAAGCTTAAGCGCTCATCGCTAGACGCAGATGTACGACGTGACGGCCGCTGGCCTCCCGACACCCATTGTGGTTCAGTAGGCGTACGCGTTCGACGTTGCACAAGAATGCTACCTGGTCGGGATCCCCACGCAGTCATACGTTTGTTCAAAGATTAAGCCATGCATGTGTAAGTATGAACTAATCACCGTGAAACCGCGAATGGCTCATTAAATCACGAGGCTTGTCTGGATGGTACTCACTTATAACTCGTAGTAATTCTAGAGCTACGCAACAAACCCCCGACTTCTAAGGGATGCATTTATTGCATAAAGGTCGACGCGCTATGCCCGTTGCTCTGATGATTCATGATAACTGACGGACGCACTACCATCGTGTCGGCGACGATCATTCAAATATCCGGTCATCAACTTTCGATATAGATAAGGGCTCACTGTCACACACGCCTATTTTTCGACTCCAACGTGCGCGTCTAAATTTCGCCAGACCAGCCTTCTCCTCGTCCAACTTTTCATTGGATTGCTCTCGACTTTCTTATAGTCGCTCCATCACATGTCGTAACGCTCTAGATCTCGCAAGGCACCAACCCGCCAACCCATAACGTATCTTCTCGACATCAAGCCTCTCGCTGGCACATCTCAAGGCAGCCTCTCATACAAGCATCGATCGCAAGATCGCTTTAACAAATGCCTATCGTGCTCGCTTACTTGACTCTACACAACCCCTGGGAACACCATCCGTCAATGCACCACTCTCTCTTTGCCTGAAGGTCCTTGTCTCAATGGCCCTCTAGCATACTCATTGCGTAGGCCACCAAGGCCTGCACGCCGCTCGTGCATTACGCTCACCTCTTGCCTCCACAAGGGTGTCTCTAATATCAGGCGCCTAAGTCACGCTATGCATCGTGCCCGCTACTCATACGCTATCGACCAAGACTCACACGAGGCTGATGCCTCCGAAGCACCTCAATCACTCTAAGACCACTCACTTAGTGCATGTCTCCGCACACAAGCACTAAAGCCCCCATCTTGCCGACATCTCATCCTCGCGCCTCTCTACCGGCTGGGTAGGAACCCATCATGCTAGAAGTCTCATTGCCTCAAGGCATTACATCCGTCTGTCTCAATAACTCCTCTGCCTCACGAGCCTCAACGACATATGGGCTTATATCTCAACACCCAATCCCATCCGCCCTCTCGCATGAACCGGATACTTTCATGTGCTATGTTGGATCGGCTCAGCCCGCCTCGCTCATCGCAGCTGGCCAAATTTCTTCCGACCGCGGCGCGGCGCAGCCAACACCCCATCCTAGTGCATGACTACTCGACAAGCCCACCGTCCTAAGGTGGTCCTACCTCATACCCCCGCACTCCCCTAAGCATTGGTAAACCACTCATCATACCATCTCACGACCCATCGGCTCCTCGCTGCACTCTCCTCACGCAAACCCCAATCAACACATTTTTCACGCACACCCCTCTCAATTGCCCTAGCTCTGGCCAAACCGCACAAGTGTAACAAACTCTCCCACTCAACCTGCACGCCCGTGCAAGGTCTTCCAATAAGCGCTACCGTCTTCCCCGCTCTTCTCTACTGTCATCCACTAAGGTCTCCACTGTTCTCTAGCCTAGGGGACATTCGGTAAAGGAGATCCGAACGTAGCAACCATGCTATGCTCCACTCTTAAAGCATCTCAAAGTACGCGCCCTTTTCGAGATATACTTCCGCTTATCCTAGTAAACACTCAAGGCATATATCAGCAAGAATTCCTTACACAACGCATCTCGAAACATCTTCTTCACTGTGCCATTGCCGACGATACCGCCTACGCACCTCTCAGGCAAGGCCTCACTGTGTCACCTCTTCTCGACCGTTCACAATAAGTTTACTCTGATCCCATGTCTTCAACTGATACTTCACTGGTCACCGACGCCTAAAACTCCAATAGACTCGGTCTTCCCAACCACGCTCCGCCAAGGCCCCCGAGAGTAATACGCCAACTCATGCGCCTTATTCTCACCTCTTCTACGTGCTTCCCTCACCGGTCTGAACGACATCCTAAGATCTAGAGATACACCCACACCCCGGGTCCCTCCTTATCAGAGCCCCAATCCCGAGGCTTCCACTAACATACACGGAGTTGTACACTTTAACGACCAATTTTCCTCGAACATTCTATCACACCTGATGTTCACCACTCTCTCTGCCATTCCCCACATCTCCTCTCTCCGCAGACTCCGAAGACCACACTAAGATCATAATCCACTAGCCATCAACGAGGTTCTCTTCTGTAGACATCCTCTAACTTCCACGCTCTCCTGTGAAGCTTCCCGATGGTCTCGCTCACACCTGGGAAGTCATCTTCTCCCCACTGTCCTGGGTCGAATCCGCACTCACAATTGCTCCATTTCTCCTCAAGGACTTAAGAGCTCCACTCTCTTCTCAAGATCAGATGATTTTCTCAGGCTCCTCCTGAAATCCATTGTCCAGTCTTCAAACACTGACAGCAAGCCATTCCACACATGACTCTACTCAACATCGGGCCACATTTCTACCTCAGAGGCTATCTTCAAAGTTCATCAACCTCATTGTCCGCCCTCAAACATCGCGATATCCACTATTACAATGGCGAACTCTTTTCATTTGTTCTCCGATGAACTCTCGCGATTCTTCAAAGACTCTCATGCCATTCTCGCAAAGATGTGGATCACCATCCATCCCATCTTGTTAAGGTTTCCCACTATCCTCGGATGCAATACAAAGCCCGTTCTTCATCACTATTATCCGTCTTGGATTCTCTATCAAAGCATAACATCTCCTTCAACTACAAAGTGTCGGACCCTCTCGATCCGCCGCCACCATGTGCTTTAGGAACTCACTCAACATTCAGATCCAAGTCCCACAAGATATCTCTCGCTTATTTCTCCTGAGTAGCTTTCATACTCTTCCCTCTAGAGGCACTTACATCCCATAGCCTTTCGATCCTTCTCAACTTGACTTCCAATGCTTTACTGAACTCGGCCTTTGATAATCATCCCCAACAAACATTCGATACGAACAACTCACTGCACTCTTTTTCCCCGGCCACTCCACTTCTCCTGCCTCTACAGGTCCACGAAACAAGTGTCGTGGTAAACTGACTGGGCTGCCTCTCGATTCAGAGGCCACCTCCCATTACTCAATCTTTCTGGGCCAACTCTTCCTTGCCCACACATTCCCGCGAGCATCCATGAGCTACCCTCTCGCTCCCACCTTTATCTCCTTTGTCAAGCCAGTGTGTCGTGCAACCCCGCACCATGTGACTCCATACTCGTTCCCATTTACACGCCCCCTCAACCACTTTCACATGTAGGGCAATGCACAAACAGATTCGTGCCTCCTGGCCCCAAGCACACCTCCAATGTTTCACTGTGTGACAAAGCAAGTGGCTAACTCCGCCCAATCCCCCCGCTTATAATTCCATTACGCAGGCCTTTCATCTCATACTTTATTTCGGCAAATGTGCTTAACTACCTGGCCTCACCGCCAACATACCGCAGTGGCCACTCGGGGCCTCTGCCTCGTCTTTCGCTTTACACAAAAAGCCATCCCCGTCGCTTCCTCAATCATGCGTTAAGGCACTCTACCTCCTCTGGCCATGTACTGCTCAAGCGGTAACTCCCCTTCTGACTCAAGAAACAATTCCAATCGCAGCCCCCCGCGATCACTGATTCCTCTTGCCGCCACTGGGCTTCTTTTAAATCTTCGACGCGACTCACTCGAAGCCTCAATAAACGGAAGTTCACCCTCCGCTCTCCCCGTCAAGCCTGGCCCGCCCCAACATACAAACTCTTTGCTATAGCAACGATCTTCAGCTCGACACCATCTCTCTCGTCCGCCCATAAACTCGCTCTCAACCCGGGTCAACAACCCGACCTCAGGGTAACCCCCCGCTCAACCGTGCTCTCCGATACCAACTCGGTCACTTTCATCGACCTGGCTCGATATAATTAACCGTCACTTAATGACCGGCTCGATACCAACCGTCACACGCCTATTTTTCGACCTAATCGTAGGCAAGGCTTCAACTCGCTAGACCAGCCTTCTCCCGTCTAACCTTTTCTCATCGGATTGTCCTCGACTCTCTTATAAGGTCGCCTCCATCACACGTCGAACGCCAGATCTCGTAAGGCACCAACCCGCTCAACCTTTACAACGATCTTCTCGACACCCCTGTTTGGCACATCTCGCGCAGCCTCACAGCCAAGCATCGACTACGTGACCGCTTTAACAAATGCTCCATCAGCCCACATCACCCCCAAGCACAACCCCTTTCGAACACCATCCGCTTGGAACGTTCTACTCTCTCTCACCGAAGGTCCTCGTGGCCTCAATGGCCCATATTACTCATCGCTGTGAGGGCCACCAAGGCCCCGCACGCCGCCGTGCATTACGCCACCTCGCCTCCACACAAGGGTGTCTCTAATATTGTGTAAGCGCTAAGCTCACGCTAAGGCATCGCGGCCCGCGCTACCATACGCTATTATCTCACCAAAGACTCATTACGAGGCTGATGCCTCCGAAGCAATCTCAATCACTCTAAGACTCACTACTTAAGGCATGTCTCCGCACACAAGCACTAAACCCCATCTGCCGACATCTCTCGTCCTCGTACCACAATGTGCTGCAGGAACTCCATTGCGCAGTTCCCATCACTTCTCAGCATTACATCCGGTCTCTGTTTTAATTAACTTGCCCCGTCGAGCCTCAACGACATACGGCGATATATCTCAACACCAATCCCATCCGCCCTCTCGCATGAACCGGATACTTTCATGTGCTATGCTTGACCGGTTTCGCCCGCCGCTCATCAAAGAGCCGCCCAGCCCGCCAATTCGGGGGCCAGGTGTGGCAGCCAACACCCCATCCTAGTGCATGACTACTAGACAAGTCACCGCTCCCAAGGTGGTCCTACTCTCATACCCCGCACTTCCTCAAGCATTGAAACCACTCATTGGCGCTCATCCGACCTCATCGGCCCTCACGCACTCTCCTCACGCAAACCCCAATCAACACATTTTTCTCACTCCAAGACACTCTCTCACTGTCTCGCTTGGCCAAACCGCACAAGGTGTAACACTCCACCATGCATTGGACAGCGACTGAGAATTGTGGTTCGATTCTGAGAGGGAGCCTCCGAGAAACGCTACCACATCCAAGGAACACAAAGAAAAGAATTACCCAATCCCGACACTGGGAGGCAAGGATAATAAATAACAATACCTACTCTTCAGTCCTGCACTGAAGAGTACAATCTAAATCCCTTAACGAGATCCACGGAGGGCAAGTCTGTGCCGCCAGCCATGTAATTCCAAATTCTCCAATAGCGTATATTTAAGTCACAGGTAAAAGCTCGTAGTCGGGACTTTCGACGTGGCCTGGCCTGGCCCGCCCACTTGTGCACCTCCCAGCCCTCTGTCCTCTACCGGCGATGCGCTCCCGGTCTTAACCGGGCTGGCCGTGCCCGTGCCTTCGCTACTTTGAAGAAATTGAGGCTCAAAGCAGTTTCACGCTTATGATACATTAGCATGGGGATAACATCAGGATTTCGTCCATCAGGTTGCCTTCTGATCGGAGAATGATTAACAGGGATACCTGGGGCATTCCTGTGATTTCATAGTCAGAGGTGAAATTTCGGATTTATGAAAGACGAACAACCGCTAAAGCATTTGCCATGATGTTTCATTAATCAAGAACTAAAGTTGGGGGCTCATGACGACCGGGATAATCAGCCTAGTCTCAACCATAAACGATGCGACTGTGGATCGGGCCATGTTGCTTTTTGACCCGCTGCACCTTATGAGAAATCAAAGTTTTGGGTTCCTGGGAGTATGGTCGCAAGGCTGAAACTTTTAAAGGAATTGACTGGCGGGCACCATCAGAGGAGCTCGCGGTTTAATTCACTAACACTGGAAACTTACCAGTCCGCATGCAGCGATCGAATGCATCGAGCCTTTTCGACGGCCAAAGGTGTATGGCCGTTTAGTTGGTGGAGCGCATTTGTCTCGTTAATTCCGCTAACGAACGAGACTCACCGCTAACTAGCTATGCGAAGGTGATCCTCCGCAGCCAGCCTTCTGGGAGGGACTACGGCCGCAGTGCCAAGGAAGTTCGAGGCACACAGTCCGTGACGCTCTTAGATGTTCCTCGGGTCGCACGCGCTACACCTGGGATGTATTCAACGAAGTCTATAGCCTCGCCGACGTGCCCTGCAATCTTTTGGAAATTTCATCGTGATGGGGATAGATCATTGCATTGTCGGGTCTTCAACGAGGAATTCCTGCAAGTCACGAGTCATCACCGCGCGATCACGCCCCCGCTCTTTCAGACACACCGCTCCGTCGTCACCGATTGAATGGTCCTGAAGTGTTCCTGACGCGCATGACGTGAGCGGTTCTCCGCCGCCCGCGACGTCGCGAGAAGTCCACCTAACCTTATCATTTGGGGAGGAAGGAGAAGTCAGAATAAGGTTTCCGTAGGTGAACCCGCTAAGGATCATTGTCGAACCTATCGACCGAACGACCCGTGAACACGCGAGCCAACAACCCGCCGAGGCGCGTAGCGGCCAGCCCTCCATCGCTCCGATGGATCGGCAGGCCTCGCGAGCTCTTCCTCCGGCCCGCACAAAGGCCTCACGGGACCTTCCCCATCCAACACCTAACCCCGGCTGCGGAAAACGCCATGAAAATACAACTAGCTCAACGCCATCCCGCCGCCTTGGCCACGGGTGCACTGAAGGCGGGTCGCTTAACCTACAAAACGATTTCGCACCCGGGATATCTGTGCTCGTGATCGATGAAGAACGTGAGCAAAATTTGTGTGAATTGCAGAATCCGGTGAATCATCGAAGTCTTTGAACGCGCTGCGCCCGACGCCATTAGGTCGAGGGCACGCCGCCTGCCACGCACGCCGCTTCCTCCACCCCTCTTCCACCGGCAAGTGGCCCGAGGCGGATATCGCCTCCCATGGAACATCGCTGGCCCGCGGGTTGGTTAGACCGCCCCGCGGGCGATGCACGCCGACGTCGGTGGTTTGAAACGAACCGATCCTTTCCCCTCGGCCCGCAGGAGGAAGGAGGAGAATCTCCATGTTCTGGCGCGGCTTCGCGACGGTGGGCACCACGAAAGGCCCGAGAACTCCTCGACAACGACCTGTGTCGCGGAACACCCACTTGAGGCCAAGCATATCAATGTTTTAGAGGAAAAGAAATCCACAAGGATTCCCTTAGTAACTGCGAGCGAACCCGTGAAAGCCCACTGGGAGAACCCAAGTGTCCCGTCGTCCGAATCAGAACCGAGGCCGCCCGGGCCACGTGACCGCCCAGTCCCCGGAAGGGGGGCGCAGAGAGGGTGAGAGCTCCCGTCATGGGTACCCGTACCCCAAGGTCGCACCACGAGGCGCTGCTACTTAGCTCCGTTGTTTGGGAATGCAGCCTAATCGGCGCAATCTGGCCTGTTACAACACGCGAGACCGATAGCAAAACAAGTACCCGCGAGGGAAAGATGAAAAGGACTTGAAAAGAGTCAAAGAGTGCTTGAAATTGCTCCGGAGGGAAGGATGTGGGGCCGGCGATGCGCCCTGCCGATGTGGAACTGATCCACGGCCCGCCGATCGACTCCTGGGGCGCTGGATCGACGCGCGCCAGGGGCTTACACCCAAGCCCGCCAGGCCATACCCGTGGGAGACGTCGTCAGCCGATCGTGAATGCAAACATAAGACGCCTCCGGCGAGCCGGCGACTGTGGCGCTCATGGCGCCACTACCGGCCCCATTCGAATCTGGGCCTTTGAAACACTACCTGCTGAGTCCGGATAGCGGTCAACTGCCAGTAAACCCGTAAGGCGAAGGGAAGCCGACGCTGGATCCTCAGGTGCACCGGCCGAATCGACTCATCTTCCGGTAGCGGTTCGAAAGTGAGGAGCGCTATTCGTTTGGGACCGAAGACGGTGAACCATGCCGAAGCGGGCGGCCGTGAGGAAATCCCGTGAGGTCTGGCAGCCGAGCATCGACAAATCGCCTGACCGACTCGTGCATGTGGGCTTGTAAGACCAATCGAATCCACTAGTAGCCGGTTCCCTCCGGGCTTCTCAGATACCGAGGCTCGCGGCGAGTTCTATCTGCAAAGCCAATGATTGCAGGCATCGGGCGCAACGCCGACCTATTCTCAAACTTTAAATAGGTTAGGACGGCGATCATCAAGCCCACTGAGCCGGGCCACGGAATCGAGAGCCCAAGTGGGCCATTTTTTGCAAGCGTGAACTCCGGGCGATAAAGTGATGAACCGCAGTCGTTACTAAGGCCCAACTCGCTTAACCTAGAACCCACAGCGGTGTCGGGTCGACAGACAGGATTTCAGTGGTCATGGAAGTCGAAATCGCTTAAGGAGTGTAACAACTCACCTCGCCGAATCAATCAGCCCCGAAAATGGATGGCGCTGCCGCGACCTATACCCATTGCCGAGGCAAGGGCCAGCCCATGAGGAGAGGCGCGCGGCTGGCGCTTTGAAAAACCCGGGCGCGAGCCCGGCGAGCGCCGTTTGGCAAGTGATCTCGGTGGTGTGAGGGCAAATATTCAAATGAGAACTTCGCGCCGGAAGAGGGGAAAGGTTCCATGAACCAGACTTGCACGGGCGGGTTAGTCGATCCTAAGACTGGGGAAGCCCGTCTGATAGCGCACGCACGCGAGCATCGCGGAATCAAGTTAACATTCCGACCGACGCAGCGCCGACGGCAACGTTGTGGAGTCCGAGACGCTGCCGAGGGCCTCTGAAGAGTTATCTTTTCGCTTAATGCCCGCCCACTCGAAACTGGGCCACCGAGGTAGGGTCCAATACCGGAAGAGCACCGCACGCCGCTGGAACCGGCGGCGCCGACGCCCATGAAAATCCGGAGGACCGAGCGCTCCCACGCCCGGCCGTACTCATAACCGCATCGTCCCAAGGTGAACGCCGGGTCGAGCGGGAACAATGTAGGCAAGGGAAGTCGACAAATGGATCCAGAACCCCGGAAAAGCGGATCGCTCGGTGGTTGGCACTGGGTCCCGGGCCCCGAACCCGCTTCTACCGCTTCTGATCGCCGAGCCGCCTCCCGCAAGGAGCGGGTCGCCACAAGGTCTGGCCGGGATTCGACCGGAACCCAGCCCCCTGGCCTTCCCGCGCCGAACGACTCCAGAACCGGCATGACACAAGGAATCCGGACCGCTTAATTAAAACAAAGCATCGCGATGGTCCCCGCGATGCTCACGCACCGGATTTGCCCGCGTTCAATGTCAGCCAAGAATTCAACCAAGCGTAAATCCGCGAGTAACTATGACTCTCTTGTTGTGGCCAACGCCTGGCCATCTAATTGACGCCGCATGAATGGATTAACGAGATTCCCACCCGTCCCCGTCTACTATCCACAAAACCACGTCGAAGGGAACGTGGGCTTCAAGTGTGACCGGGCCGGGGAAAGAAGACCCCCGGCTGGCTTGACTCAGTCCGACTTTGTGAAATGACTTGAGAGGTGTAGAGGATAAGTGGGAGCCTAAACGAAAGTGAAATACCACTACTTTAACGTTATTTATTTATTCCGTGAATCTGGAGGAGGGAACATCCTCCCCGACCCAAGGTCGCGTCGATCCGCTAAGACATCACGTGGGGAGCCTGGGCTGGGCGGCACATCCGTTAAAAAAAGATAACGCAGTGTCCTAAGAGAGCTCAACGAGAACGTAATCTCGCAGGAATGTAAAGGGCAAAAGCTCGCTTGATTCTCATTTTACGAATACGAACCGTGAAAGCGTGGCCTATCGATCCTTGCACTTCTAATTTGAAGCCAGGAGGTGTCAAAAGTTACCACAGGATAATCGCCGCGTCAAGCCGCTCATAGCGACGCTGCTGATCCTTCTCGGCTGCCTGGGCCTTCCTATCATCATGGAAGCGTGACCACCAAGTGTCACTGTTCACCCACCAATGCGGAACGTGAGTCAAGTTTAGACCGTCGTGAGACGTGTTAGTTTTACCCTACCGATGACAAGTCGCACAAGAATTCAACTCTAGTACGAGGAACCGCTTTGATTCGCATTAACTGGGTCATCAAGGCGGTCAAGCCGGGCCGCGCGGGTTACCGCGGCGTACCGGATTACGACCGAACGCCTAAGTCGAACTGGCTAGAAACGACAAGCAGGCGCTCGCCGCCGACATGACTTCGCAGGGGGCCCTACTCGTAGAGGCACGTGTCCTCGTCAGTCTCGCGGACAAACCGCGGTGGGCCGCCTTGAAGCATTATTCCGACCGAGCGACAGGGTAGAATCCTTTGCAGACGACTTAAATACGCGACGGGTATTGTGGCGGCAGAGTGGCCTTGCCGCCACGATCCACCTGAGATTCAGCCCTATGTCGCCCGATTCGCCCCTCCTCGAACCGATCCAATTCGCTGCTTTCCCTTTTTCGTCCCTCCGACAAGAGTGTTCTCGAACGCACCCGGTGGTACCGGAGCCCTCGACCGGCCAACAAATCTTCCTACGACTGACAAAGCATGCATGGAATAAAAAGCTAAAGGAAATGAGAAGCGACAGGACGCGATTGCTCGTCGAAATCAAGACAAGCGACCTGCATCAAAGACGACTGGCGCTTGCACACTGGGCTATGCCATGGTGCCTCTGGGCTGCGTTTGCGCCCATCTCGTATTGCCTGGACACGCAGTAGACCGCCCGAGGCATGGTGTGGTGTCCCTGCGGCCCGACCATGCCATTACATGTCGCCTCCCCCCACCCCCATGATATCACATGCCGCTCCCCCACCCCCCATGATATTACATGCTCGCCCCCCATGCTAAGCCAGGCCATGCTAACACCTGCCCCGCCCTGCCATGGCACGCCTAGTCACGCGCCCCCGCCAGTGGTCGTGCCTGCACACAGGCCCCGACTAGCGTCGTGACATGCCCAGTCACCTGCCCCGCCAGCCTTCCAGTGCCATGGCACTTCCAGGCATCTGATTCGCCCAAGGCTACGCCTAGGCACCCGTGATCTCGGCCCAAGGCCAAGGACACGCCCAGCACCCGTGATCTCTGGCCAAGGTCGCCCAGCATCTGATTCGCCTCAGCGCCATGCCCAGGCACCTGATCTCGGGCCTGAAGGCCATGCCCAGCACCTGGATCTCTACCCTGGGCCATGCCCAGGGCACCCATCCCGCCCACAAGGCCATGACATGCCCAAAGCACCCGTGATCTCGCCCCAGCGCCATGCCCAGGGCACCTGATCCTGGGCCTAAAGGCCATGCCTAGGCACCTATGATCTCGGCCTAGCGCCATGCCCAGGGCACCATGATCTCGCCCAGCCATGACACCCAGCACCCAAGGTCGGCCTGCTTGCTCAGCACAAGGTTCGGCCAAGGCTCGTTTCAGCACGCGGTCCCTCCTACCAGCAAGCCTTGCCCAGCACCTGCCCCCGCCTACACATGACACATGCCCAGCACCTGCTCGCCCAGTGCCATGACACATGCCCAGCACCCGTGATCTGCCTCATACCGCTCAAAGCACGTCGCCGGCCCAGGGCCATGACACGCCCAGCACCTGATCTCGCCAGGCTTGCCCCAGGCACTACAGTTCGGCCTGGCGCCATGACATGCCCGGGCACTAAGTGATCCGCCTAAGGCGATGATTACGTTCAGCATGGTGTTCTGGCCAGCCATGACATGCCCCCGCACCCGGCCCTGGCCTAAAGGCCATGACATGCCCGCACCCAAGGCCCCCGCCCCACTAGCCATGACATGCCCGGGGCACTCCAAGCCCTGGGCCTAGTGCCATGACATGCCTAGGCACTTGATCTCACCCTAGTGCTCGTCTAAGACGGCGGCCTCGCCCCAGTGCTTGCCTACATCTGCCCGGGCCTAGCTACATGACACGCCAAGGCACTGCCTTGCGGCCTAAAGGCTGTATGACATGCCTGGGGATATACTCGCCATATGCCTTGCCTGCACAGTGGTGCCATGGCCTAGTGATTACGCCACATGCCTGGTCACAGTGGTGCCACTGCCTAGTGCAAGGCATGCCTCGCACCTGCCCTGGGCCTGAATGCCATGACACGGCCCGGGGGCACCTGGGCAGCCCGCCAGCGCCACGGTTCGGCACCCAAGTGTCCCGCCAAGGCCATGGCCGGCAGCCCAGCTCCTGGCCTAGTGCCATGACATGCCCAGCAAGCATTCACCGCAGGTCAACATGGTCCCGCACTGCCTCGGCCATGGCTTCATTGATGACCCGCTCTGGCCATGCGCTTGCCTGCCACCCAAGTGGCTCCTACCAAGGCCATGACATGCCCACGACCCATGATCCTACTTAGTTACCGCACGCCTAGGCGTGATCTCTACTAGTGTCATGGCCCGCACCCAGTGCCTCTGGGCCTAGTGCCATGACATGCCCAGCAAGATCCCACCCATGTCGACGGCCCGGCACCCAGTCCCACTGTGTGTCGTCTGCCACTGCCCCGCCTCATGCTGACATGCCCAGCACACCCAAGATTCCGCCTAAGCGCCAGGCATGCCCAGGGCAGGTGATTCACTAGTGTCACGTCTGCAACTGCACTTACCAGTGCTCTGCCTAAGCACCTGGTGCCCTGCCTAGTGCCATGACATGCCTAGGGCACCCGTGATTCGGCCTGTTGCCATGGCATGCCTAGCACTCCGCGGATCACTAGTGCATGCCTCCTGTGAACCCAGGGCTCCGCCTGCGGCTCTTGCCTAGCACCTGGCACCCGCCTAAGGCTCGCATGCCCCGACCCGCCGATCTCCCACACACGGTTCGGCTCAGGCCATGGCATGCCCAGACATCTGATCTCGGCCCAGTGCATGCCCCGGGCACTGCTCTACTCAAGCACAGCCATGCCATGCCTGGGATTAAACTCGCCGCCTCTACTTAAAAACATTGTTTTTTTAGGGTCAGAGGCTTTCTATCATGAATGTGCCATTCCATGCCCAGACACCTGCCTCTAGCCTAGTGCTACGGCATGCCATGCCCAGATTGACCTGGGCCCCCTACTAGTGCCATGCCATGCCATGCCTAGACACACCTGGCCCTCTCGGGCCTAGTGCTATGCCATGCCATGCCATGCCTGTGACACTGGGGGCCTAGCCTAAGCATATGCCATGCCATGCCCAGACACACGATGCCTCACACTGAGGCTAAGTGGCATGCCATGCTAGACACACCTGGCCCTCCGCGCCATACACAAGACACATGCTCCAGACACCTAGGGCCCTAAGAAGCACGGCATGCCATGCTCCAGACACACTGGCTCCTGCCATGTTACGGCACGCCATGCCCAGATCACACGCCCCAACACACAGGTGATGCCATGCTCAGACACCACCGGCCTCCGCGCCTAGTGCCACGGTACGCCATGCCCGCACACACCTGGCCCTCCCGCGCCTGGGTCTCTGGCCAGTGCTACGGCACGCATGCCTGGGGACACACCGGCCCGTGCCTACGTACGTCATGCCCAGGACACACCTGGCCCTGCCACTGGGCTATGGCACGCCATGCCCAGACACACCTGGGCTCCTGCAAGCCAGTGCTACGGGCACGCCATGCCCAGACACACCGGGCCCTGGGCCATGCCATGGCACGCCATGCCCAGAGACACTTGTACCTCCGCCGCCCCCTGGCCTCTGGGTTAAGGCATGGCATCCACGCCCAGACACACTGGCCCTGTGGCTCTGCCAGTGCTAAGGGCAGCGCCATGTCTGACACACGTGGCCCCCACTAGTTGGGTGCCCATGCCATGCCTGGGGACACACTCCAGGGCCCCTGGCCTAGTGCTATGCCACGCCATGCCTAGGACACACGGGGTCTCTAAACAGCGCTGGCGGCCACGCCGCGCCATGCCCCAGACACACCTGGCCCAGCCTGGCTACGCCACATGCCGATGCCCAGACACACGATGCCCTGGCCGCCCAGTGCCATGGCATGCCATGCCTAGACACCCGGGCCTCCCGTGGCCATGGCTACGGCAGACGCCAGCGCCTAGACACACTGAAGCCCTCTGGGTTGGCATATGGCACGCCATGCCCAGGACACACCCGGCGTGCCATGGCATGCCATGCCTAGACACCCGGCCTCCGCTACTAGTGCTATGGTACGCCATGCCCGTGACACACTGGCCTCCACGCCGGGGGGTCTCTGCCATGCGGCAAGACGCCATGTCACAGACGGGCCCTGGCCACATGGCATGCCATGCCCAGACACACTGGGCTCTGGCAGTGCCATGGCACGCCGATGCCCAGGACACACTGTCTCTGCCACATATGGCACGCCCAGACACACCCGGGCCCTGGGCCAGCGCTATACACGCCATGCCTAGACACGGTGGGCCCTGCCAAGGCTATGGCACGCCATGCCCAGGACACACCTGGCGCGCTGGCGGCATGCCATGCCTAGACACACTGGCCCCGCGCCAGTGCTACGGCACGCCACGCCCGCACACACTCGGCTCCGCGCCTGGGGTCTCTGCCGGCCATGGCACGCCATGCCCAGACACTCGGGGGCCCTGCCAGCGCCATGGCACGCCATGCCCAGACACACCCGGGCCCTGGGCCAGTGCTGGGCACCGCCATGCCCAGGACACCACTGGGTCTCTGGCCAGTGCCACAGCACGCCAAGGCCCAGACACTGGGCCTCCGCGCCCCGGCCCTGGGTTAGTGCCATGGCATCCATGCCCAGACACTGGCCCCCGGGGCCCTGGCCAGTGCTATGGCATGCCACTCCAGATCCACGGGCCCTGGGCGCCCTGGGAGTGCCATGGCATGCCATGCCCAGACACCTGGGCCCTAGGTCTCTGGTGGCAAGCACTACATCATGCCCACCTGGCCCTGGCCCCGGCCAAGGCCATGGCACGCCATGCCTAGGACACGCCTGGGCCCTGCCAAGGCTACGCCATGCCATGCCTAGACACGGCCCTGTACTAGTGCTATGCCATGCCTGGGATACGGCTCTGGCTTCCAACATGTCATGCCTGCATCACTGGCCCTACGCCTACATGCCATGCCCATACATTGTATTCTATCTATGTTTTATCATGCCATGACACACTCCAAGTGTTCTGGCCTAGTGCTTTTGTTTCACGCCACAACCGCTCCATCGTGCCAAGAAATGTAATTCTTGCACATTGATAAAGCCCCCAAGAATATCGATGGTGCCATTAACCCTTTGTTGCTCCTCCCATGCCATCGCACCCGACAATATTGGTGGCTTTCCGCACCTATACCTTGGCCGCTTCCCCAACCATGCTCTCGTTTCTATTCCATTGTTTCTTCCTCATTCATTGTTCAAATATCATTCTCATGACAAAAATGTTTTTCAATACCTTTCCCATACTTTCCCTATATTCCTATATATTTTTAGAGAGAAAAAATTTAAAATTATCACTTTTTCATTTAAAATATTATCAACATTACTATTTTATAGTAAAATATTGCATTCCCAGTAGTCAAATCTTTAAATCAATTCTTTTCCCCTATTTTCCCTATTTTTCCCCCTATTTTTCCCCCCTGTTTTCACCTATTTTCACTCTATTTTTTCAGTAAATAAATTAAAATAAAATATTTCCTCCACTTCAAATCGATCAATTCTGGTCCCAAATATTTTTCCCACGTGAAAAATGAATTTTAAAAATAGTTTTACTATTTTCTCCTATTTTTCCCTATTTTCCCCTATTTTTCTAGTAAATAAATAAAATAAATACTTTTCTCTGGCATTCCAAATTTTTCTTTCTTTTTCTTGGCCATGTATAATTATTATGAAGAGAATCTGCAAAAAACGGGACTAAAATCGCTCCTGTTAAAATTTCCAAGACATGTTCCTCAAGCACGCCCTCGACGCCCTCCGCATTTTTCCAAAAAGGCTTATATCGGCTTCATGGGGTATGTTCTATGTGGGCTTGGCAAAACAAGACTCGGCCTAGGGGCACAGCGCCCATGCGTTGCCCCCTGCCGCACACACCCATGCCACTCGCGGCAATGGGCGCACCATGCCACCCACAAGCCCCTCGACATCCGATCACCGCAGAGCTAGACAATGACCCCGCTTGCTCGGGCCTCCCACGCTACAGCCTGTCGGCTCGACTCGCTGTCTAAGATGCCATGTCGCTGCCCATGGCTGCCCGCCTATGGACTGACGTCTCCCACGTGCTTACGCCTCTCGCTCCCCCACGTTGCTCCCCCACGTTGCTCGAGCGAAGGCATGCCCCTGCCTCCCCACGTCATTCGCCTAGCGTATGCCTCCCAGGCACCTGCCTAGCACCTCGCTCGGGCATGGTGCCCCGGCCTAGTACCTGCTCAGACACCAAGGCCTCACTATGCATGCCTTAGACAGCTCCCACCCAGCAATCTTGCCTAGACATGGTGCCTGCCTAGTACCTTGCCTTCGCACATGGTGCCTCTGGCTTCAGCACCTTGCCTAGACATGGTGCCTCTACTAGTACTCCTGCTTGCATGGTGCTCCTTACCAGTACCTGTCAGACATTTTGCTCTGCTGTTCCCGCCTTGTTCGGGCATGGTGCCCCCTACCAAATGCATGCCTCGACAAGTCATTTCTACCAAGGTCTTGTCCCTGGGCACGGTGCCCCCACTGAAGGCATGCCCCGACAGTGGTGCCCTACCAAGGCATGCCCCCGATTGGTGCCCGGCCCAGCGCATCCCCCACTGGGTGCCCCGCCTGCATGCCTGTACAGGCCCCGCCTGGGCTGGCCCTCATTGGGCATGGTGCCCCGGCCCCACGCAGTTCGACAGTGGTGCCCCTGGCCTGCATGCCCGACGGCGCCCCTACCCAGTGCATGCCCCGACAGAGGCTCAGCCCAGTGCATGCCCAGACAGGGTGCCCTACTTCAGTGCACGGCCCAGGCGCCCGTGCTTTGGCTCAGTTCATGCCCAGGCACCCGGGCCCTCGCTCAGCACCACGCGGCCCGCTTAGGCGCATGCCCCGCCCTTAGTGCATGCCTCGACAGTGGCGCCCCGCCAGTGCATGCCCCTCGACAGGGCGCCCCCGGCCCAGCGCATGCCCAGATAGGGTGCCCCCGCCAGTGCACGGCCCAGTCACTCAAGTGGTTGGCCCAGTTCATGCCTAGGCACCTGGCTCGCTTCAGCACGCTGCTCCGTTTAGTGCATGCCTAGCCATGGTGCCTTCACCTAGTGCATGCCTAGGCGCGATGCCTCGGCCTAGTGCATGTCTAGGCATGGTGCCCCAGCCAGTGCCTGTTTAGGCATGGTGCCATGGCCTAGGCACGTCGTCCCTCGTGCTGCCCTCGCTGCACACACCCATGCCACTTGTGGTACGGGCGTGCTCATATGCCACCCCTCAAGTCCTCGACATCCGATTGCCCCCGTACAGCTAGACAATGATCCCAAGCATAGCTCTCCCAGCGCCTCTTGTCGACTGTTGTCTTAAGACGCGATGCTGCTCTGCCCTCGTCTCCCAAGCCTATGACCCATGTTCCCCCCACATTGCAAGCATGCTCGCTCCTAGCCATGGTGCTCGCTAAGGCTCTGGCTGTGCACGGTGTTATTCAGTGCATGCCCAGCACAAGCCTCGGCCCAGGTACGCCAGGCATGGTGCTGCTGCCATGCCTGGGGCGCCGGTTCCTGCTTAGTGCCTCGCTCAGGCAAGGTTCCTCGCTTGGGCTCGCTCTAGGCAAGGTTCTCGCTTAGTGCCTCGCCCAGTACCTGCCTCTCCTCCCCTCCCTCCCTTAGTGCCTCCTCCTCTCACACTACACTGCGTGCTCGGGATCAGTGCCATGACATGCCCAGTACCTGTGCTCTTGGCTTCAGTGCATGCCTAGACACAAGTCGCCTGGCCCCAAGATCATTTTTTCGCTGCCCAGACACCTGCCCCAAGATAGTCCACGTCTCCGGTAGGACACAAGTACTCGTTTCGCTGTAATCCCGCTTAGCTCTATAACTACCGCCTGTGCCTGTCTCTCCGTTGCTCTAATCAACCATTCGGCTGCTTGAACAGTGTTATCATCTCCTTCCCATGCCCACAATGCAGTACCATGTGCAGACTCACTCATGCTTCCGTGTGCTTCTAGAGACAACTCCCAACTACCTGCCTCTGTGTGGTGCATCTTGAAGTCAACCCGATGGCGTGTGAGTGGTGTTCGGGGTAATGTGGGTCAGGTGCTCCTTGCTCGTAAGTAACGAACTATCGCCTCCACGTCCTCCTCATTCTAGCTACAAAGCGCTCAATCAAGCCTCGGGCATCGCAATGGTTCCCGTGTTGTTCTTCCCAATCGATGGAATTTTCTCGATCGTTGCCTTTCCATCTACCGCTTCATGGGGGGCAGGATCTTGCAAGCGATCATCGTGCTCCATGTACCCCCACTGCAGACCATGGCGGGCTCACAATGGCCATGATGATGGCTCTGTTTCTGACAAGTGAACCTTAACACGCATGGGATCTGCAATGATCACACTATCGCCGAGCTTAAGCTGCCCATCGCTAGACGCCAGATGCACGACGACGGGCTCCGCTTTTGCCCTCCCGACACCCATTGTGGTTCAGTAGTAGGCGATGCGGTTCGACGCTGCACAAGAATGCTACTCGAAGTTGATCCCTTAGGCCAAAGAGTCATATGTTGTCTTCAAAGATTAAGCCATGCATGTGTGTTAATTCAGATCAGAAACCGCGAATGGCCCATTAAACCGCTTATAGTTTGTCTGATGGTATCATGCATTCTGATAAATCAGTAATTCTAGAGCTAATGCAAATAAACCCCGACTTCCGGAAGGATGCATTTACAGATAAAAGGTCGACGCGGCTATGCCCGTTGCTCGATGATTCATGATAACTCGACCTGATCGCATCTTACCCATCGTGGGCCGGCAGGACGCATCATTCAAATATCCGCCCCATCAACTTTCTCGATGGTAGGATAGCGCCCAACGGTCACACGCCTATTTTTCGACCCAACGTATCGGGCGCCTAAATTCCTCGCTAGACCAAATTTTCTCCCGTCCAATCCTTTCTCATCGATTGTCCCCACTTTCTTATACGCCCATCACATGTCGAACGCCTAGATCTCGCAAGGCACCAACCCGCTCAACCCTATTAACGATCTTCTCGACATCGCCTCCCGTTTGGCACATCTCGTTCCTCGCACAGCATCGACTACGCACTGCTCTTTAACAAATGCCTATCAGGCCTGCTACTTGACTCCCCAAGCACAACCCCTTCGGAACACCATCCGCTTGAAATTACTTCTTCGTCAAGGTCCTCGTCTCTAATGGGCCCTCTAGCATACTCATCAAGGTAGCTACTCATAGCCTCGCAGACGCCTCAGGCATTACGCCACCTCTTTGCCTCCACAAGGGTGTCTCTAATATTGTGTAAGCGCTTAAGCTCACGCTTAAGGCATCGTGGCCCGCGCTTACTCATACGCTATTATCGACCAAGACCATTACGAGGCTGATGCCTCCGAAGCACCTCAATCACTCTAAGACCACTACTTAGTGCATGTCTCCGCACACGCTAATTAAACCCCATCTCGCCGACATCTCTCATCCGCGCCTCTCTACCGGCGGTGAACCCATCACGTTAGTTCCCATCGCTTCTCAAGGCATTACATCCGTCGCTCAATAACTTGCCCGCCGAGCCTCAACGGCATATACGGGCGATATATCTCAACACCAATCCCATCTGCCCC
Source organism: Tetrastigma voinierianum (assembly GCA_016808115.1). NCBI lineage: Eukaryota > Viridiplantae > Streptophyta > Magnoliopsida > Vitales > Vitaceae > Tetrastigma > Tetrastigma voinierianum. Next base: position 26,121 of record JAEQBH010002229.1, on the reverse strand, counting down.
TCTCGCAGATGAACTGGATACTTTCATGTGCTATGTTGACTGTTTCGCCGCCTCGCTCATCGCAGCTGGTCACTTCCGACCGGGGCTTTGTGCAGCAGCCAACACCCCATCCTGCGCATGATCACTTTGATTGCTCACTCGCCTCCTAAGGTGGTCCTACTCTCATACCCCCGCACTCCCCCGAAGCATCAAACCACTCATCGCGCTTCATCCGGGCCGACCCTTATCACCCTCCACGCACTCTCCTCACGAACCCCAATCAACACATTTTCTCACTCAAGACACGCTCTCTCACTGTCTCACTACAAACCGCACAAGTGTGTAACAAACTCCCACTCAACTTGCACGCCCTCGTGCAAGGTCTCCACAAGCGCCACTAAGTCTTCCCTCGTCTTCTCTACTCGTCATCCACTCAAGGTCTCCACCGGTTTCTCACCCTTAGGACATTCGGTAAAGGAGATCCGAACGTAGCAACCATGCTATGCTCCACTCTAAAGCATCCCAAAAGTACGCGTCCTTTCGCATACTTCCTATCCCAGTAAACACTCCGCTATACTAGGCAAGAATTCCTTACACAACAGATCTCGAAAAACATCTTCTTCACCTCGTGCTTCTTCTCTCGCTTGCTCGATACCGCCCCACGCACCTCTGCAAGGCTCCTCACTGCAAAGTCACCTCTTCGACCGTTCAAAGTTTACTCGATCCCATGTCTTCAATCGATACTTCTCCATCGGTCACGGACGCCTAAAACTCCAATAGACTCGGTCTTCCCAACCACGCTCCGCCAAGGCCCCCGAGAGTAATACGCCAACTCATGCGCCTTATTCTCACCTTCTAGCGTGCTTCCTCCGGCTCATCTGCTCGAAGAACGACATCCTAAGATCTGCAGATACACCCACACTCCCGGGTCCCTCCTTATTGTAAATTTCAATCTCTCCCGAGGCTTCCACTTAACATACGGAGTTGTACACTTTTTAACGACTCAATTTTCCTCTAACATTCTATCACACCTGATGTTCACCACTTCTCTCATGGTCTCTTGATCTCCTCTCTCCTGCAAAGACTCCAAAGACCACACTAAGATCATAATCCACTAGCCATCAACGAGGTTCTCTTCTCGCACATCCTCTAACTTCCACGCCTCCCGTGAAGCTTCCCCCGATGGTCCGCTCACACCTGGGAAGTCATCTTCTCCCACTCAAGTCCGGGGCTCGAACTGCACTCACAATTGCCTCCATTCTCGCGACTTAAGAGCTTCCACTCTCTTCAAGATCGGTAGATGATTTTCCCAGCTCCTCCCGAAATCCATCGTCTGGCCAAACACCGACAGCAAGCCATTCCACACATGACTCTACTCAACATCAGTTGCGCCTACCCTGTAGGCTATCTTCAAAGTTCATCAACCTGTCCGTCTCAAACACGTTGATATCCACTATTACAATGGCGAACTCTTTCATTTGTTCTCTGATAGAACCCCCTCGCGATTCTTCAAAGACTCTCATGCCATTCCGGCAAAGATAGGGATTGACTCATCCATCCCATCTTGTTAAGGTTTCCTCCTACTATCTCGACATGCAATACAAAGCCTGTTCTTCATCACTGTCTGTCTTGATTCTCTATCAAAGCATAACATTCCCTTCAACTACAAAGTGTCGATCCCCTCTCGATCCGGGTCGCCACTAGCGCTTAGAACTCACTTAACATTCGGGATCCAAGTCCCCACATCTCTCTATTTCCTCCCTGAGTAGTTCATACTCTCCCTCTAGGAGGTCTCTACATCCCATAAACATTTTCGATCCTCAACTCGACCTTCCAATGCTTTTTGGTACTGAACTGCCTTTGATAATCATCCCCAACAAACATTCTGATACGAACACCAACTCATCACCCGCACTTTTCCGTCACTCACTTCTCCCTCGCCTCACAGTCCACGAAACAAGTGTCGTGGTAAAACTTTGATCTCTCCTGTCGCCTCCTCGACCGTAGGTCACCTCCATTACTCAATCTCAAGGAACTCTTTCCTGCCCACACATTCCTCGGCGTTATCCGCTGAGCTATCTCTCGCTCCTCCCAAATTTTTATCTCCTTTGTCACAGTGTGTCGTGCAACCTCGCACCATGGTGATTCAATACTAACTTACTTACACGTCCTCAACCACTCTTGTCATGAGGGCAATGCACAGCGTATTCCGCTCGTGCCTCCTAGTGTCCCACACCTCCAATGTTCATCAGTGACAGCAAAGTGGCTAACTCGCCCAACTCGCTATACCCATTACGAGGTCTTTCATCTCATACTTCCTTATTTTGGTAACAAAAAGCTTAACTACCTCATTCTCACTGGCCAACGATACCGCAGGCCACTCTCAGCTTCTGGGCTCTTCTGTCTTTGCTTTACAATAGGTGCTTCATCCCCAAGGCTTCAATCACGCAAAGAAGGCACTCTACCTTTCCAAGTCACGTGACTTGCTCAAGGGTAACTCCTCTTTCTGACTCAAGAAACACCCACCGGCAGCCCCCGCGATCACTGATTCCTCTGCGCCGCCCGGGCGCCTTTAAATCTTCGACGCCGACCACTCGAGCCTCACCAAACTCGAAGTTCGGGCCCCTTCGCCTCCGTCGGCTCCACCCGCGCCCCAACATAAGAAACTTTGCTATAAGATGAGCTATCTGCTCACACCATCTTCCGCTCGCAGCCATAAACTCGGGCTCTCAACCTGGCTCACAACCTCGACCCGGGTAACCCCGGGGCTCTCAACTCGGTGGCTCGATACCAACCGGTCACTTTCATCGACCCTACCGATACCAACTCGGGTCACTTTCATCGACCGCTCGATACCAACCGGCCACACGCCTATTTTTCGACTAATCGCAGCTATCACCCCCTCGCTAGACTACCTTTCTCCCCGTCCAATCCTTCTCATCGATTGTCCTCGACTTCTTCTTATACGCCCATCACATGTCGAACGCCGATCTCGCAGAAGGCACCAACCCGCTCAACTCCTACAACGTGATCTTCTCGACATCGCTTCGTTTTGGCACATCTCGCGTGGCCTCACACAGCATCGACTGCAAGATCGCTCTTTAACAAATGCCTATCAGTCAAGTACTTCGACTCCCTGCTAATAACCCCTTGGAACACCATCCGTCAACGTTCTACTCTTCACCGGGTCCTTGTCTCAACGGCCCTCTAGCATACCATTGCGTAGGCCACTGCGCCCGCACGCCGCCGTGCATTACGCCACCTCTTGCCTCCACAAGGGCAAGTTCTACATTGCAGCTAAGCTCACGCTAAGGCATCGTGCCCGCTACTCATACGCTATTATCGGCCAAGACTCATTACGAGGCGGGATGCCTCCGAAGCAATCTCAATCACTCGGCACCACTACTTAGTGCATGTCTCCGCACACAAGCACTAAAACCCCCATCTTGCCGACATCTCTCATCCTCGCGCTCTACCAAGGTGGAACTCCATTAAGAAGTTCCCATCGCTTCTCACATTGGCATCCGCTCTCACAATAACTTGCCCCGCCGAGCCTCAACGTATACGGGCGATATCTCAACACCAATCCCATCTCGCTCTCTCGCATGAACCGGATACTTACGTAAGCATAGCTGACCGTTTCGCCGCTCTCGGGCTCATCAAAGAGCTGGCTCGGGCCGACCGCTTGTGCAGGTAGGCCAACACCCCATCCTAGTGCATGACCACTTCGACAAGCCCACTACCCTAAGGTGGTCCACTCATACCCCCCGCGCACTCAAGCATTGAAACCACCTATCAAGGCCTTCATCTCGCCGAATTTATCAAGTCTCCCACGCACTCTCCTCACGCAAACCCCACCCACCACATTTTCTCACGGCACACTCTCTCAATTGTCTCTGGCCACAAACCGCACAAGTGTGTAACACCTACCATGGTATCGACGGTGACTGAGAATTGTGGTTCGATTCTGTGAGAGGGAGCTCCGAGGAAACGGCTACCACATCCAAGGAAGCGCAGCGCAAGAAATTCACCCAATCCCGACACCCGGGAGTAGTGACAATAAATAACAATACCGGGCTCTTGGAGTTCGGCACTGAAACAGCACAATCCAAACCCCAACGAGGATCCACGAGGGCGTTCCGCCAGCACCGCGGTGAATTCCGTGCCCAATAGCGCATATTTAAGTTGCTGCGCTAAGCTCGTGAGTCGACTCGACGTGGCTCGCTTCTGGCCCGTTTACGCGTGCACCGTCCTTGGCCCTTCTAACGGCCGAAGCGCGCTCCCGGTCTTAATCAAGTCGGTCGCGGCTCCCAGGTTTACTTGAAGAAATTAGAGTGCTCAAAGCTAGAGGCTCAAAGCAAGCTTCACGCTTATGGATACATTAGCATGGGATAACATCAATATAGATTTCCTGGCCTCATTGCCAGGGCTCTCGGATCTGAGTAATGATTAATGTGGATGCATTTGGGCATTCAGATTATAGTCGAGAGGTGAAATCTTCGATTTATGAAAGACTTAACAACCGCGAAAGCATTCACAAGGATGCTTTCATTAATCAAGAACGGTAGTCGGGGGCTCAAGACGATCGATACCATCCTAGTCTCAACCATAAACGATGCCGACTCAGTGGATCACTGATGTCGCTTTTAGACTCGCCGTACCCATGAGAAATCAAAGTTTCTCGGGTTCCGGGAGTATGGTCGCAAGGTCAAAACTTAAAGGAATCGACGGGAAGGGCACCACTCAGGAGTGGAGCCCGCGCTTAATTTGACTCACACGGAAACTTACCAGTCCGTACATAAAGCAAGGATCGATGTGACCGAGAGCTCTTTCTCGCTCCTACGGGCGTGGTGCATGGCCGTCTTAGTCAAGTGGAGCGATTTGTCCGGGGTTAATTCCGCTTAACGAACGAGACCTCACCGCTGAACTAGCCATGCGGGTGATCCGTTGCCCAGCCTCTGGGAGGGACCACGGCCGGCTGTGAGTCAAGGAAGCTCGAGGCAATACCGTGTCCGTGATGCCCTTAGATGTTCTGGGTCGCACGCGCGCTACACTGATGTATTCAACGAGCCTACAGCCTCGCCGACAGCCCTAGTAATCTTTTGAAATTTCATCGTGACGGGGATAGATCATTGCAATCGCTGGTCTTCTTCAACGAGAATTTCAAGAAGCCGAAGTCACCGCTAGCTGACCACGCCCCCGCCTCAGACACACCGCCGCCGCTCCTACCGATTGAATGGTCCGGCGGAAGTGTTCTGATCGGGCGGCGACGTGAGCTGTCACGCCGCGACGCCGGTAGAAGTCCATCGAACTATCATTGCAGGAAGGAGAAGTCGCAATGTTGCTCGTGAGGGGCGAACTCGCTGGCGATCATTGTCAATCATCGACCGAACGACCTGCGGAACACGCTTGTTTAACAACCTCACGAGGGCGTAGCGCGGCGTGAGCCCTCCACTCCGCTCTTCTCCGATGGACGCAGGCCTCATGAGCCTTTCCCTTCCGCCCGTGCATGGGGTGTTCCTTTGTCGGGACCCCTTTATCCAACAACGAACCCCCGCTGGAAAACGCTTTCAAGGAAAATATTAACGAAACAACGCCATCCCGTCAGCCTCATTACTGTGCACGGAAGGCGTGGTCGCTTAACTCACAAAACGACTCTAAGAATCTGATATCTGTGCTCTCGCATCGATGAAGAACGTGAGCAAAACGCGATACTTGGTGAATTGCGCATCCCGTGAATCATCAGTCTTTGAACGCAAGTCGCGCCCGACGCCATTAGGTCGGTGGCACGTCGCCAAGGCCACGCACACGCCGCCTCCACTCTCTTCCACCGGTAAGGCCCGAGTCATGAGACGCCTCCCATGGAACATCGCGGCCCCGGGTTGGTTGTACCGTCCCGCGCATGATGCACGCCGGCTGTGTCGTGGTTTGAAACGAACTCGATCCTTTCCTCGCCCAAAGGAGGAAGGAGGAGAATTCTGCATAAATGGCGCGGCTAGCCGCGACGGCACCACGAAAGGCCCGAACCTCGGACAATGAATTCGTGTCAAAGTGAACACCACGAGTTTAAGCATATCAATAAGCTTGAGGAAAAGAACCATAAGGATCTCCCTTAAGAATCTGCGAGCGAATCGGTGCCTGGGCCTTGAGAACTCCAAGGCCCCGCCGTCCGAATTGTGTCCGAGGTCTCACGGCGGATCGGGCCGGTCCCCGGAAGGGGGCGCAGAGAGGTGAGAGCCCCGCCGTGCCCGACCCCGCCGCACCACGAGCGCCGCCGACTAGCTCCAGTTGTTTGGGGGAATGCAAACAACGGCGCAGAATTCGGGCCCAAGGCAACACGGCGAGACCGACAAGAAACAAGTACCGCTGAGGGAAAGATGAAAAGGACTTTGAAAAGAGAGTCAAAGAGTGCTTGAAATCGGCTTGAGTGGGAAGCTGATTGGGCCTGGCGACGCGCCTGGCCGGATGTGGAATCCACATCCGCCCATCCGCCGATCGATCCGGGCGCAGACCGACGCTGGCCGTGGCTGCCACCCAAGCCCGGTCGTAGTCATACCTCGTGGAGACGCTGTCGCCGATCGTGGAATGCAACAAGACGCCTCCGGGCGTGCTCAAGACTGCGGCGCTCATGGCGCCCAGCCACGGCCCCATCTCGAATCTGGCCTTTGAAACACTCCGACCAAGGAGTCCGACATAGGCGAGTCAATCCAAGCAGAACCCGTAAGGCGATGAAGCCGACGTGGCTGGATCCCCTCGAGGGGTGCACCGGCCGACCGACCTTGACTTTCCGAGAAGGGTTCAGAGCGAGCATAGCCCGTCTAGACCCGGAAGACGGTGAACTACGCCCGAAGCAGGGCGGTCGAGAAACTCGTGGAGGCCCGCAGCGATACCGACGTGCAAACTGCTCGTCTCGACTCTGGGGTATGTGGGCAAAGACTAATCGAACCATCTAGTAGCCGGTTCCCCTCCTGCTTCCTCAGATAGCCGGGAGCCCGCGGCGAGTTCCCATCTGCAGCTAATGATTGGGGAGGGCATCGTGGGGCGCAACGCCTCGACCTATTCTCAAACTTTAATAGTAGGACAGACGGCCGCTTCCATCGAGTCGGCCACTAATCCTAGAGGCTCCAAGTGGGCCATTTTTGGTAAGGTGACCTAAGGATGCGGATGAACCTAGTTCTGTTACGGTGTCTAACTGCTACAACCTAGAACCCACAAAGGGTGTCGGGTCGATTAAGACAAACAGATCTGGTCATGGAAGTCGAATCCGCTATGGAGGTGTAACAACTCACCTCGCCGAATCAATCCAGCTCGAAAATGATGATACTGCCGACCGATACCCGGCCGCCGAGGCAAGGGCCAAATCTCGATGAGTGTGAGGCGCTACGGTCGCAAAACCCGCGCGAGCCCATGAGCTTTCACCGCTTCCGCGATTCTTGGTAGTAGCAACATTCAAATGAGAACTTTGAAGGTCGAAGAGGGAAAGGTTCCATGTGAACTAAGACTGCACATGGGTTAACGATCCTAAGAGATCTGGCCTGCCCGATACTGCACGCACGTAGAGCATCGAAAGGGAATCTCCAAGTTAACATTCCCGAACCGGACGGGCTACCGACCAACGTTAGGGGAGTCCTGAGACGCCGCCGAGGGCCCCAGAAGAGCATCTTTTCACACACTACCACTCGGAAACTGGGCCACCGGGAGGTGTGGTCCAACGGCTGGAAGAGCACCGCACGTCGCTGCGGCGTCCCGGTGCGCCGACTTCATGAACCGTGAGGATCGAAAGTGCCCCACGCCCAGCCGCATTCATAACCGCATCAAAGTCTCCAAGGTGAACAAAATTTCGGGTCGATGGAACAATGCAGTGCGGTTTCACAAAATGGATCCAACCTCTGAAAGGATCACTCGAGGGTCAAGACTGTCCTGGGCCCCAACCCGGGCTTACGTCGGCTGATCAAGCTGAAGCCGCTTCCCCGCGGCGAGTGTCGCCGCAAGGTTTGCACTGGGATTCGATCGAATCCGCCTCTGGGGTTTTCCCCGCGCCGAATACCGACTCGTGAATCGGTACTGGCTGCGGGAATCAATCGCTTAATTAAAACAAAGTATCATGATGGTCCCCGCGATGCTCACGCAATGTGATTTCTCGCCCAAAGGCTCGAATGTCAAAGTGAAGAAATTCAACCGCCACGTGTAAACTACGGAGTAATCTAAGGATTTCTTTAAGGTAGCTAAATGCCTCGTCATTCAATTAAGGACGCGCATGAATGGATTAACGAGATTCCACTCGTCCCCGCTTCACTATCCAAATAAACCACGCCTGCTGGAACTGCGCTCGCGTAATCACGGGAAAGAAGACTATTGAGCTTCGACGCAATCGACTTCAGGAAATGATTCCGAGAGGTGTAGGATAAGTGGAGCCTAAAACTACGAAAGTGAAATACCACTACTTTTTAACGTTATTTTACTTATTCCTGCGTGAATTTATGAGGAACATCCCCTCCCCGATCTGGCAAAGGCCGCCGATCCGCTAAGACATCACAAAGGAGCCTGGGTCACGCATCCGTTAAAAGATAACGCAGTGTGTCCTAAGATTTAGCTCAACGAGAACAAATCTCGTGTGGAACAAAAAGCAAAGCTCGCTTGATTCTCGATTTCCGCACGAATACGAACAAAGGAGCTGCGGCCTATCGATCCTTGCACCTTCTAATTTGGCTGAGGTGTCTAAAGTTACTACGTGGATAATCGGCTCTGCGGCAGCTGCCGCTCATAGCGACGCCGCTGATCCTCGATGTTCGCTTCCTATCATTGTGAAGCGACCACCAAGTGTCGATTGTTCACCCACCAATAAAGGAACGTGAGCTCGGTTTAAATCACGTAGACAAAAGTTAGTTTACCCATCGATGACAAGTGTCGCACAGAATTCAACCTAGCACGAGGAACCGCTGATTCGCATAATCGGGTCATCGCATTGGCTGAAAGCGCTGGCGGTTACCGCGCCGGATTACGCATCAACGCTCTAAGTCGAATCCGCGAACGACACAGGCGCCTGGCCGCCTGGACACACCCGCAGGGCCTCTACCAGGCACGTGTCCCGGTCAGTCCTCGCGGTGGACAAACCGTGGTGGGCCGCTCAGCATTATTCACCGAGCGATCGCAATCTCAGATCGACTTAAATACGCGACGGCATTAGGCGGCAGAGCGGCTCACGCCACGATCCAATCGGATTCACTGCAGCCGCCCGATTCACCTCCCCTCGAACCGATCCACCCGCTGCTTTCCCTTCGGCCCCTCCGACAAGAGGTTCTTGAACGCACCCGGTGGTACCCGAAGCCCTCGACCGCTGGAATAAATCGGCCGACTGACAAAGCATGCGTGATGGAATAAAAAGCTAAAGGAAATGAGAGAAGCTGATCAAGTGACGCTGACGCCTTGCTCGAAATCAAGATTGTGTTTAATCTGCATCAAAGACGACTAAGGCCAGACACCTGGCTATGCCATGGTGCCCTCTGGGCCGTGTTTCTAAGGGTCCATTCAGACATGTTGCCCGATCACGCTGCAGATCGCTCCGAGGCATGGTGCGTGTCCTCAGGCCCGACCATGCCATTACATGCCGCCTCCCACCCCATGATATCACATACGCTCCCACCCCCCACGATATTACACGCCGCCTCCCCCATGCTAAGCTAGGGCCATGCTTAGACACCTGCGCTCCCGCCTGGGCCATGGCATGCTCCAACACGCCGCCTCCCGCCCCAGGCACGGCCTGGGACAACAAGGGCCCTGACCAAAGGCCGTGACACGGCCCAGTCCACCCGCGGTCCCGCCCAGCCCAGTGCCATGGCATGCCCAGGGCACCCGTGATCCTGGCCTGCGCTCGCGGCCCAGGCAAGCACCATGATCCCGGGCCCAAGGCCATGACACGCCCAGCACCCGTGATCTCACTAGCGCCACGCCCAAAGCACCCAAGTGATCTCACCCAAGGCCACGCTCCAGGCACCCGCGGATTCTACTCTGCCATGCCCAGGCACTTGATCTCTGTACCAAGGCCATGCCCAGGTTAACCCGTGATCCCAACAGTGCCACACACGCCCAGCACCCGTGATCTCGGGCCTCTGCTGGGCCACGCCCAGCATCCAGATCCCACCCAGCGCCATGCCCAGGCTACACCTGATCTCCACCCAGCGCCCCCAGGCAACTGATCCCACTCTAGCGCCATGACACACCCAGGCACCCGTGCGCCTGGCCCCACAAGCCTGCCCAGCACGCTGTCTCCACTGCGCTCGCCAGCACGGTCCCCCGCCCGTCGCCCAGCACCCGCGCCCCCGCCAGCGCCATGACACGCCCAGCACCTGCCCCCACCAGCGCCACGACACGCCCAGCACCGTTGATCCTACCAGGCTCGCCAGCACGCCGGGCTCCAAGGCCATGACATGCCCAGCACCCGTGATTCCGCCTCAGGCCGCTCAGCACCCACCCCGGCCCGCCATGACACGCCCCGTGGCACCCGTGATCTCTGGCCCAAGGGCGACGACACGCCCCGCATGGTGCCCTGCCAAGGCCATGACACGTCCGGCACCGGCCCAGTGCCATGACACCCGGGCACCCGCGGCCCCGCCCCAAGGCCATGACATGCCCCGCACGGCCCGGGCCTGCCATGACACGCCCAGCACCTGATCCACCCTGCACGCCTGCCACCTGTTCGCCCAGTGTCACGCTACCTGCCCGGGCCTACAGCCACACACAAGGCACTTGCCTCAGCGGCCCAGCGCCATGACACGCCCAGACAAGGGTCCCACGATGCCTCGCTCTAGACAGCCATGGCCTGGGGCTGACACGCCATGCCCACACGTGGCGCCCCTGGCCTACTGGCAAGGCATGCCCGCACCTGCCCTGGCCCCAAGGCCATGACATGGCCCCGGGCACCTGCTCCCCGGGCCCCAAGGCCATGTCTGGCACCTGCCTCTGGGCCTCAAGGCCATGGTCCCGCACCTGGCTCTGGCCTAGTGCCACGACATGCCTAGGCAAGCATTCACTCTTGGTCGCCTTGTCCGCACCTGTCTCCCACGCATAGTGCTTGCCTAAGCATCTGCCTCCCCTGGGCCATGTGTCAAGCCTACACCTGTCCCGCCCCAAGGCCACGACACGCCCACACTGATCTCACTCAAGGCCATGGCACGCCAAAGGTGATTCTACCAGCTGTCACGGCCCCACCCAAGGTCTCCATTCAGCGCCATGATTACGCCCCAGCAGCCATCCTGGCCAGTGTCATGGTCCAGCACCGTGCCCCGCCCGTGTGCTCGCCCACATCTGGCACCCCCGCCCACATGACATGCCCAGGCACCTGATCCGCCGCGCTACGGCATGCCCAGCAAGGTGATCCACCTAGTTGTCACGGTCCGGGCACCCAAGTGTCTCTAGCCCCAGTGCCTTCCGCCCTACACCCGCGGTGCCCTGGGCCCCAGCTGGGCCACGACACGCCCAGGCACCTGATCTCGGCTATGCCGGGCTGGCACGCCCAGCACCTGATCCTGGCTCTAGCGCATTGCCCCCTCCTAGGAACCAAGGCCCCGCCAAGCAAGGCTCGTCGCCAGCACCTGGCACCACTCTGCTGCCTCGCATGCCCCGACACCTACGATTCGAATACGGCAGTTCTACTCAGGCCATGGCATGCCCAGATTGACTAAGGATTCTGCACTTAGTGCATGCCTCACACCTAGTCTCTACTCTAGTGCCATGCCATGCCACGCCTAGATTAAACCTCACTTCTAGTTTAAAAACATTGTTTTTAGTGGTCAGAGGTTTATTTCTATCATGAATGCTTTCATTCCACAGCCTGCACACGTGGGCCCTGCTCCAGGCGCTGCGGTACGCCATGCCCAGACACACCTGGCCCCGCCCCTGCCATGCCATGCCACGCCTGGGGGACACCTGGCCCGGCCCAAGGCTATTACGCCATGCCATGCCCAGACACACCTACCCAGTCTGTTATGCCATGCCACATGCCCAGACACACGATGCCCCACGCCTAGTGCCAGGCATGCCATGCCCAGACAACCTGGCCCCGCGCCAACAAGCACGGGCATGCCATGCCTGGGACACACCTGGGGTCTCTGGGCTAAGGCGGCATGCCATGCCAGGCACACTGTGGGCTCCCACAGGCTACGGCATGCCATGCCTAGACACACCTGGCCCTGGGCAGGTTAGTGGCACGCTGCCTAGACACACCTGGCCCGCGTTTAGTGCTAGTGGCATGCCATGCCTGCATCTGGCCCACAATGGGCCCTGGGTTACATGGCACGCCATGCCCAGACACATCTGGGTCTCTATTACGGCATTACGCCCAGGACACCCGGGCCCCCGCTAGTGCCATGGCATGCCATGCCTAGGACACACTCCGGGCCCGGTTAGCGCTATGGCACGCCATGCCTGCACACACCTGGCCCTGGCCAAGGCTACGGCACGCCACGCCCGACACACGGCCCGCGCCTGGCCCTGCCAGGCTATGGCATCCCACGCCTAGACACACTGGGCCCTGGGTCCCAAGGCTAGTGCTATGGCATGCCATGCCCAGACACACCCGGGCCGCCCCAGTGCCATGCCATGCCATGCCTGTATCATCTAGGGCTCTGCCATATACATGCCATGCCTAGACATCTGGCCCTGGGCTTGGGCTATGCCACATGCCATGCCATGCCTAGACACTCCGGCCCAGGGCCCAGTGCGCCATGCCATGCCATGCCCAGACACGATGCCCTGGGCCGCCAGTGCCATGGCACATGCCCAGACACCCGGCCTCCGCCTGCCATGGCACGCCATGCCCAGACACGGGGCCCCGGCCAAGTATGGCACGCCATGCCCAGGACACACGTGGCCCCAAGAAAAGCATGGCACGCCATGCCTGCACATCATCTGTGGGCCCGTCGCCGGCCCTGGGCCAGTGCCATGGCATGCCATGCCAGACACACTCCGGCCCCCGCTAGGCATGGCCATGGCATGCCATGCCTAGACACCTGGCCCTAAGGCCACACGGCATGCCATGCCTAGACACACCCGGCCCTGGCTAGTGCTACGGCACGCCATGCCTAGGACACACTCGGCCCTCGGGCTAGTGCTATGGCATGCCATGCCACACTGGGCCTCCGCTGGCCAGGGCCTCTGGGCTATGTTACGGCATTCCATGCCCAGGACACACCCGTGGCCCTGGGCCCTGCCACATGGCACGCCATGCCCAGACCCACCTGGCCCGCGCCTGGGTAAAGGCTATGGCATGCCATGCCCAGACACACCCGGGCCCTAGGTCTTGTGCAAGGCTATGGCATGCCATGCCTGCACACGGGGCCCTGGCCCTGGCTAGTGCTATGGCATGCCATGCCCAGGCACACCCGGGCCCTGCCAAGGCGCCACGCCATGCCCAGACACACCCGGCCCCGCCTAGCAAGGTGCCATGCCTGGGACATATGGGCTCCTGCCTAGCGCTTTGTCATGCCTGCACACCCGGGCCCTGCGCCACATGCCATGCCTATACATTGTGGCCCTGCCTAGTGTTTTTGTCATACATGACACTAAGTGCTCCCACTTAGTGCTTTGCCACGCCCACTCCAGAACCCGTCTCCATCGTGCCAAGAAAATGTAATTTGTAATATTGATAGGTGCCTCTGCTAATATTGATGGTGCCACAACCCTCATTATTCCTCCATGCCATCAGTACCCGACAATATCGTGGCTTCCGCACCTATACCTTAATCGCCTCCCTAACCATGCCTGCTGCTTCTATTCCATTGTTTCTTCCTCATTCATTGTTCAAAATATCATTCTCATGACAAAAATGTTTTTCAATACCTTTTCCCATGTTTTCCCTATATTCCTATATTTTAGAGAGAAAATTTTTAAAATTATCACTTTTCATTTAAAATATTATCAAATATTAATATTTTATAGTAAAATATCAGATTCCAAGAGTCAAATCTTAACCAATTCTTTCCCCTATTTTCCCCTATTTTTCCCCTATTTTTCCCGTTTTCACCTATTTTTCATTTATTTTTTTCTCAAGAATAAATTAAAATAAAAATATTTCCTCCACTTCAAATCAATCTGGTCCCAAATATTTTTCCCACGGAAAATGAATTTAAAAATAGCTTACTTATTTTCTCCTATTTTTCCTATTTTCCCTATTTTTCTAGTAAATAAATAAAAATAAATATTTTCATGGCCCAAATTTTTTTTCTTCTTTTTTTTCTTGGCCATGTATAATTATTATAAAGAGAATCTCGCAAAAACTGACTAAATCCGTTTCCCCGGTTAAAATTTGCCATTATGTCTCCTCAGCATGTGCGATGTCTCCTCCGCATTTTCCAAAAAGGCTTATATCGGGGCTTCTTTGCGGGTGGTTGCCTCTATATTTGGCAGCGCACCCGCCTAGGCACGCAGCCTTGCGTGCTGCCCCGGCGCAGCACACACCCATGCCACCGTGCATGGGCGTGCTCATATGCCACCCACAAGCCCCGACATCCGATCGCCTGGCGAGAGCGACAATGACCCCGCTCGCTTCCTCCCACGCCAGCTTGTCGCCGACTGTCAGCCTAAGATGCCATGCCGCTTGCCCATGGTCGCCTGCCTGATCTCGACGCTCCCCCACGACGCGCCTGAAGCATGCCTCCTCTGCTCCCCCACGTCGTCCCCCACGTCGCTTCGAGCCAAGGCACGCCCCTCGCCTCCCCACGCCGTCTCGCCTAGTGCATGCCTCCCAGGCACCTGCGCCCCAAGACTCCTTGCTCAAGTACGGTGCCCCGCCCCAGTACCCGCCCAGACACCTGCAATTTCTAGCCAAGGCATGCCCCAGACAGGCGCCCCTACCAAGACCTTGCCTGCACATGGTGCCTCGTCCCAAGACTGGGCTTGGACATGGTGCTCCCCACTAGCACCCGTCTCAGACACGGTGCCCCCGCCCCTAGCACCTTGCTTCCCGCGCAGCCCCCAAACTAGCACCCCGTCTAGACACCTGCCCTAGCTGTCCCCCGCCGTCGCATGGTGCCCTGGCCAACAAGATGCCCGACAAGTCATTCGCCTGCCTCGTCTGGCATGGTGCCCTAGCCTCACAGCATGCCTCGACAGGTGCCCCACTCAGTGCATGCCCCATTGCAGGCCCTACCAGTCAAGATCCGACAGTATGCCCTACTGAAGTGCATGCCCAGACAGGTGCCCCCACTAGTGCCCCTTGCTCCCGCATGGTGCCCCCGCCAGCGCATTGCTCCTCTCACAGGCGCCCTGGCCACAAGATACCCCCTATCAGGCGAGTTCTACTTGCATGCCCCCGATTGTGGTGCCCCACCCAAGGCATGCCCAGACAGGTGCCCCACTTAAATGCACCCACCCAGTCACTAAGGGCTTCGCCTAGTCCACGCCCAGCACCCGGCCCGCTCAGCAATCCACAAGGCTCCGCTTAGGCGCACGTCCCTACCCAGTGCATGCCCTCCCACAGGTCCCGGCTCTGCCATTCCTTGTCTCAGCACAGGCCCCCACCACAGCATGCCCTCTCGACAGTGGCGCTCCTGGCCACTGCACGCCCCCGACAGAGGCCTCTACTAAGGCACGCCCGACAGGTGCCCCGCCCCACATGCCTGCATAGTGGTGCTCCCCTACCAGTGCACCTACCTAGTCACCAAGTGTTGCCTAGTCTCATGCCTAGCACCTGGCCGCTCTAAGACTCCGCTGTCCGCTTAGTGCATGCTCCACATGGTGCCTTCACCTGCATGCCCAGCGACACTGCCCCCGCCTAGTGCATGTTCAGCATGGTGCCCTGGGCCAGTTGGCTCGCTAGGCATGGTGCCACGGCCTAGGCACGCCGCTCACAGCCGCCCTCGGCACAGTGGCACACACACCCATGCCACTGCAGACAGCGTGCTCATATGCCACCCCAAGTCCTCGACATCCGACGTCTCAGACGCTGGGGACAATGATCCCGTTTGTTAGCTCTCCCATGCGCCTTGCTCGACCAGCCATTTAAGACGCGACGTCATTACTCGCCTCCCAAGCTTCCATGGGGACGATGTCTCCCACATCAAGAAGCATGCCCCGTTCCCCAGCCCATGGTGCCCGCTCAAGGCCCTGGGCCAGCACCTGGGCCTTTGTCCCAGTGCATGCCCAGCATTTAGCCCTGGGCCCCAAGGCATGCCCAGGCATGGTGCTGCCATGCCCAGCGTGGTTCCCGCTTAGCTCGCCCAGCAAGGTCCCTCGTCTGCCCGCCCAGGCAAGGTTCCTCGTCTAGTGCCCGCCTAGGCACCCGGCCCTCCCAGTGCCTCGCCCAAGCACCTGCCCCGGGACTAGTGCCATGATTACGCCCAGCACCTAAGCCTCGTCGAGCGCATGCCTAGACATGTCGCTTCTACCCTAGTACTATGCCATGCCTAGACACGGTGCCTCTAAGATAGTTCATCATTTGTGACACGGTGGGCCAGACCGCTTTAGGCTTGCAATCTTGTCGCCTAGGCTTGTCTTCCGTTGCTCGACCAACTATCTGCTGCTCTCGAAATAGTGTTATCATTCTTCATGCCTACAATGGTACTACAAAGGCATCACTCAGTTGCTTCCTGCGCTTCTTAGGAGACAACTCCCAACTAGTCACTTGCCGGCAGTGTGGTGCATCTTGAAGTCAACCCGATGGCGTGTGAGTGGTGTTCGGGGTAATGCTGGTTGGTAGGCTCCTGCTCGTGCAATCCAACTATCGCCCCACGTCCCTCCTCACTAGCCATGCTGAACTGCTTCGGGCATCGCACAATGGTTCCCGTGTTGCCTTCCCAATCGATGGAATTTTCTAATGTCAGCTTTCTCCATCTAAATACGTAAAGGTGTGGACTCGCGTTTATCATCGTGTCTACGTACTCCCCACGCTGCGACCATGCCAAGGGGGGTTTCAATAATGGGCCATGATGATGGCTCGCGTTTCCTGATGCTGAACCTAACACGCATGGATCTAATGATCAACACTATCACCGAAAGCTTAAGCCGCTCATCGCTGACGCTGCGATGTAATGACGACGGCCTCGCTGGCTTCTCCCGACACCCATTGTGGCCCAGTAGGCATGCTGCCTCCGACGCTTGCACAAGAATGCTACCTCGGTTGATCCCGCCGCAGTCATATGCTTGTCTTCAAAGATTAAGCCATGCATGTGTAAGTATGAACTAATTCGGGGATCGTGAAACCGCGAATGGCTCATTAAATCGCTTATAGTTTGTTCCTACTTGCTACTCTGATAACCGTAGTAATTCTAGAGCTAATACGCAACAAACCCCGACTCTCCGAAGCGGATGCATTTATTAGATAAAAGGTCGACACGCTATGCCCGCTTGCTCGATGATTCATATATCTGACTGACGCACTACCATCGTACGGCTGACGCATCATTCAAATATCTTTCCCTATCAACTTTCGATGGTAGATAAAGGGCCTACCATGGTATTGATCGTGACCTGAGAATTAGGGGTTCTATCCTCGGAGAGGGAGCCCCAGAATCCGCCACCACATCCAAGGAAGGCAAGAAGCGCAAGAAATTACCCAATCCCGACACTGTGGAGGTAGTGACAATAACAACAATACCTGGCTCTCGAGTCCGGTAATCGAATGAGCACAATCTAAATCCCTTAACGAGTGATCCATCGAGGGCAGTCCGTGCCAAAGAGTCGCGGTAATTCCAATTCTCCAATAAATAAGATATTTAAGTCATTGCATTTAAAAGCTCAGAGTCGATCTGACGGGCCTAGTCAACCGCTTTACTTGCGCACCGGCCCTTCATTCCTTCTACCGGCGACATGCGCTCCCGGGTTCAATCGGTCGGTCAGGCCTCCTGGCCGCTACTTTGAAGAAATTAGAGTGCTCAAAGCAGTTTCACGCTATGGATACATTAGGCATGGGATAACACTGCCAGGATTTCGGCCCTATCAGGTCGGGCCTTCGGATCTGAGTAATGATTAACAGCATACCAAAATTCGTGATTTCATAGTCGGGAGGTGTTCTGATTTATGAGACCTAACAATCACAAAGCATTTGCCAAGGATGTTTCATTAATCAAGAACGAAAGTCAGCTCAAGACGATCGATACCGTCCTAGTCTCAACCATAAACGATGCCGGCACTGTGGATCGCCTGGATGTTTGCTTGGGGATCTACCGGGCACCTGGCGGAGAAATCAAAGTTTTGGTTCCGGGGAGATGGCCTAAAGGCTGAAACTTAAAGGAATCGATCGAAGGGGCACCACCAGGAGCTGAAGCCCGCGCTTAATTCGACCTCAACACGGAAACTTACTGTGTCCTGCATGCAAGGATTGGCAGACCGAGCTCTTCTTGATTCTATGGGTGGCAGGTAATGGGCCGTCTAGTTGGTGGAGCGATTTGTCCGGTTAATTCCGTTAACGAACGACTCAAATACCGCTAATCCAACCTATGCGAAGGTGATCCCTCCGCAGCCCAGCCTTCTTAGAGGGACTACGGCCGCCAGCCAAGGAAGCCTGAGGCAATAACAGTCCGTGATGCCCTAGATGCCTGGCCGCGACGCGCTTACACCGATGTATTCAACGAGTCTATAGCCTCGGGCCGATGTGCCCGCAATCTTTGAAATTTCATCAGCGGATGGGTGATCATCGCACCGGCTGTCTTCAACGAGGAATTCCTACAGAAGCGCCAGTCATCACCGCGCTGACTACGCCCCCCGCCTCAGACACACCGCCCGCCGCTCCTACCGATTGAATGGTCCGTGAAGTGTTCTCGATCGGGCGCTGACGCTGAGCGCGTCACCGCGACAAGCCGCGAAGTCCACTCGAACCTTATCATTTGGGAGTGAAGGAGAAGTCAGAATAAGGTTTCCGCAGTGAACCCGCTAAGGATCATCGCCAACCCATCGACCGAACGACCCGCGGAACACGTTGTTTAACAACCCGCCGAGGGCGTGAGCGGGCGTGAGCCCTCCACTCGCTTCCGATGGATCTGCAACCCAGCCTTCCCTCCGCCCGCACGGGGCAAGTTCCCGCCGACCTTCCCGATCCAACGAACCCGGCGCGGAAAACGCCATGAAAATACAACGAACAACGCCATCCCGCCGCCTTGGCCATCGTGCACGAAGGCGCGGGTCGCTTTAACCTACAAAAACGACTCCCAAGAACTACATTCAGCTCTCGCATCGACGAAGAACGTAGCAAAATGCGATACTCGTGTGAATCGCAGTAATCCCGTGAATCATCGAGTCTTTGAACGCGCAAGTCGCGCCCGACGCCATTAGGTCGAGGGCACGCCTCTAAGCGCCACGCACATCGCCGCTTCCCTCCACCCCCTTCCAATCGGTGCAAGGGCCCGGAGTTGGGCTTACATCGCCTCCCATGGAACATCGCGTCCGTGGTCAAGTTGTAATCGCCTTCCGCACATGTACACGCCTCGACAAGCAGTGGCTCAAACGTCCCCGATCCTTTCCCCTCGCCCGTAGGAGGAAGGGGAGGAGAATCTCCATGTCGGGCGCGGCGCGCTCGCGACGGCACCACGAAAGGCCCGAGAACTCCGACAATTAATCTCTGTGTCAAAGTGAACACCCGTCGAGTTTAAGCATATCAATAAGCTGAGGAAAAGAAACTCACAAGGATTCCCCAGAATCTGCCGAGCGAACCGGAAAGCCCAAATAGACCTAAGGCCTGGGCCGTCCAATTGTACCTGAGAAGCGCCTCACGGGCTGACGCCTAAGTCCCCGGCGCGCCGAGTAGGTGAGAGCCCCCGGTTGCATGGACTTCGCCGCACCACGAGATTGCCGACGAGCCTAAGCTTGCTTGGGAACGCAGCCCCACCTAAGCAGAATTCCGGGCCCAAGGCTAAATACGGCGAGAGACCGATGAAGACAAGTACCGCGAGGGAAAGATGAAAAGGACTTGAAAAGAGAGTCAAAGAGTGCTTGAAATCGTCGGAGGTTTGACGGGGCCTACGACGCCCCATTTGACGTGGAATCCATGGATCCTGGCCCGCCGATCGACTCGGCGCGACCGACGCGGCCGGCTACGACCAAGCCCGGTCAGAATATACCCGCGGAGACGTCGTCGCCTCGATCACCGCGCCAAGACGCTCCGAAGCGTGCCAAGACTCAGGCGCTCATGGCGTTTGGCCACGGCTCCCCATTCGACCCGCCTTGAAAACACCCACTCAAGGAGTCCGACATGTAAAGTAGTCAATCCGCTAGTAAACCCGTAGCGCGGCGAAGCCGACGCGATCCCCTCGGGGTGCACCGTCGACCACTCCGATCTTCCGAGAAGTGCGGTTCGAGCGAGCACACTGGTCGACCCGGAAGATGGTGAACTATGCCTCGAAGCTGGGCGGGGCCGAGGAAACTCGGTGGAGGCCCTCAGCCGATACCGACGCAAGTGCAAATCGCTCGCTCGACTCTGGCATAGGAGAAAAGACTAATCGAACCATCTAAGAATGCCGGTTCCCTCCGAAGTTTCCCTCAGATACCGAGCCCGCGGCGAGTTCTATCTGGGTAAAGCCAATGATTGGGAGGCATCGGGGCGCAACGCCGACCTATTCTCAAACTTTAAATAGTAGATTCCGCACGGCCGTCTCCACGGGAGTTTCGCCACTAATCGAGAGCCCTAAGTGGGCCATTTTTTGTGTTAACCGGGCGATGCGGATGAACCTAAGCCGGTTACTGCGGCCCAACCGCGCTAACCTAGGAACCCACAAAGGGTGTTGGTCGATTAAGACAAGCAGGATCGCGGTCATGGAAGTCGAACCGCTAAGGAGTGTGTAATACCACCGTCGAATCCAGGGCCCCGAAATGGATGGCGCTGAAGCGCGACCTATACCCATTGCCGAGGCAAGTGGCCAAACATGAGTGTGAGGAGCGCGGCGGCCGCGAAACCTAGGGCGCGAGCCCAAGTGAGCTACGTTTAAGTATGACTCGTGGTAGCAAATATTCAATGAGAACTTTCGAAGGTCGGGCAGGGGAAAGGTTCCATGTGAACTAAGACTCATTACGGGTTAGTCGATCCTAAGAGATTCGGGAAGCCCACCGATAGCTACGGCACGCACGCCCGAGCACGAAAGGGAACTCCGGGCAGATCTGAACTCCGGACGTATACGACCAGAACGTTAGGGAGTCCGAGGACGCCGTCGAGGGCCCCTGAAGAGTTATCTTTTCTGGCTTAACAGCCCGCCCACCCCGAAACTGGCTGAGCCGAGGTGTGGTCCAAATACCGAAGAGCACCGCACGCCGCTGTGGTGTCCGCTCGACGCCCATGAAAAACCGAGACCGAGTGCCTCCCACGCCGGCCGTACTTCATAACCGCACGTCTCCAAGGTGAACAAATTTCCGTCGATGGAACAACGCAGTGTGCCGGAAGCTCTGCAAATGGATCCGTGAATCCCCGGAAAGCGACCGCTCGAGGGCCGGGCACGGTCCCGGCCTAACCCGCTGCCGGTTGCCGGTGGATCGCCGAAGCCGCTTCCAACGGCGAGATGTCGCCATGCGTCGGCCGGGGACGGATCGAACCGGCTTCCTCGGGCCTTCCCGCGCCGAATACCGAATTAACCGGTACTGACAAGGGGAACTGACCGTTTAATTAAAACAAAGCATCATGATGATCCCCGCGATGCTCACGCAATGTGATTTCGCCTGCCTCGAATGTCAGCGAAGAAATTCAACCAAGCGGTAAACTGGGCTGATAACTATGACTTTTATGGTAAATAAATGCCTCACATCTAATTGCTGACGCGCATGAATGGATTTCAACGAGATTCCCACCGGCCCCGTCTACTATCCAAATAAACTACGCCTGCGGAACTGCTCGCGAATCACGGTTAAGACTGGCCGAGCTCGACTCTAATCCGACTTTGTGAAATGACTCGAGGTGTAGATAAGTGGGAGCCTAAACTACGTAAAGTGAAATACCACTACTTTTAACGTTATTTTACTTATTATTCCGTGGGAATTTGAGGTTGCTGGGAACATCCCCTCCTTTGACCTTAAGGCTCGCTGGCCGATCCCAAGTAAGACATTGTCGTGGGAGCCTGGGCCGGGGCGGTACATCCGTTAAAAGATAACCCAGTGTCCTAAGACGAGCCCAACGAGAATCGTAAATCTCGTGGTCAACAAAAGGGTAAAAGCTCGCTTGATTCCGATTTCCGCACGAATACGAACCGTGAAAGCGTGGTCATCGATCCTTACCTTCTAATTTGAAGCTGAGGTGTCGAAAAGTTACTACGTGGATAATCGCTTCAGGCGCCTGCCGCTCATAGCGACGTCACATCCTCGATGTCTACTTCTTCCTATCATCAGGAAGGTAATTCACCAAGCGCCGGATCGGCTCACCCACCAACAGTGGAACGTGGAGTCGGGTTTCTTAGACCGTCAGGAGACAAAGTTAGTTTTAATTCTACCGATGACAAGGTCGCAATAGTAATTCAACCTAGTACGAGGAACCGCTGATTCGCACAATCGTCATCGCTAGCTTTGTTGAAAGCCGCATGGTTACCGTGGCGCTGATTATGACCAACGCCCCTGTCATCCGGCAACAGAACGACGCAGGCGCCCGTCGCCCGATCGCCACCCGCAGGGCCCCGCCCCCGGGAGGCATCGGTCCTCGTCGTCCTCGCTGGACAACCGTGGCCGCCTCAAGCATTATTCGACCGGTTACGTAGAATCCTTCGCAGACCCACTTAAATACGCTGACGGTATTGTAAGCGCGTGAGTGGCCTCGCCGCCACGATCCACGAGATTCAGCCCCATGTCGCCCGATTCGCCCCTCCTCGAACCGATCCACCCGCTTCTTCGCCCCTCCGACAAGAGGTTCTCGAACGCACCGGTGGTACTGAAGCCCCTGACTGCTGAACAAATCTTCCAGCCGAATCTGATGTGCTACTTTTGATGGGAATAAAAAGCCAAAGGAAATGAGTAGCTTATCATGACGCGACGCCTTGCCCTAAATCAAGACAAGCGATTCCTGCATCAAAGACGACTATACAGACACCTGGCTATGCCACGTGCCCTATCGCAGCCACATCCATTCACATGTTGCTCGATCACGTGGTAATCGCTCCGAGGCATGGTGTGGTGTCCTCAGGCCCGACCATGCCATTACATGTCGCCCCCCACCCCATGATATCACACATGCTGCCTCCCACCCCATGATATTACATGTCGCTCCCCCCATGCTGCCAAAGCATGCTTGGGACACCCGCGTTCTTTCACGAGCGCCATGGCATGCCTAGTCACGCTGCCCCCGCCTAGGGTCGTGCCTAGACAGCGTGCCTCGGCCTAGTGCCGTGACATGCCTAGTCACGGTGCCTCGGCCTAGGCCTAGTGCCATGGCATGCCTAGGCACGGTGATTCGGCCTAGTGCCATGCCTAGGCACGGTGATTCGGCCTAGTGCCATGACATGCCTAGGCACGGTGATTCGGCCTAGTGCCATGCCTAGGCACGGTGATTCGGCCTAGTGCCATGCCTAGGCACGGTGATTCGGCCTAGTGCCATGCCTAGGCACGGTGATTCGGCCTAGTGCCATGCCTAGGCACGGTGATTCGGCCTAGTGCCATGACATGCCCAGGCACGGTGATCTCGGGCCCAGCGCCACGCCCAGCACCCGTGATCCACTCAGCCATGCTCCACCCGTGATCCCGCCCCAGCGCACGCCCGCACACCCGGATCCCCGCCCTGCTGCCACGACACGCCCAGCACCCAAGGCGCCCAGCCTGTCGCCCCAGCACGCGCCCCCTACCAAGGCCCGCCCAGCACGCGTCCCTGGCCATGCCCGCCTGTGCACCTGCCCTGGCCTAGCGCCATGACACTTCAGCACCTGCCCCCACCCAAGGCCACGACATGCCCAAAGCACCCACGATCCCACCAGGCTCGCCTCAGCACAGCCGCCCCGGCCCACTAGCGACGACACGCCCAGCACCCGTGATCCCGCCTCAGGCTCTCGCCCAGCACCCGCCCGGCCTGCCATGACATGCCCGGGCACCTGGACGGCCTGGGGCCGCGATGACACGCCCGCACGTGCGCTCCCGCCTGGGCCATGACACGCCCTGGGCACTCCGCGGCTCGGGCCTGCCGCCACGACATGCCCGGGCACCTGCCCCGGGCCCCACTGGGCCACGACATGCCCGCACCCGTGCCGGGCCCAAGGCCATGATTACGCCCAGGGCACCTGATTCAGCCTGCTTGCTCGCCTAAGACGGCACCCGCCCAGTCGCCTGCCACCCGTCCGGGCCTGGGCCATGACACGCCAAGGCACCTGGCCCTCGTGGCCCAGTGCCGCATGCTCCAGACAGGTCCCGCTACATGCCCCGCTCTAGACAGGTGCCACAGCCCAGTGACATGCCATGCCCACACGTATGCCCCCAGCCACAAGGCATGCCTCGCACCCAAGTTCTACTAGTGCCATGACATGGCCCTGGGCACCCAAGTGGCCCCGCCACAAGCCATGGCCCCCAAGCACCCGTGCCCTGGCCAGCTGCCCGGCACTGTCTCTAGCCCCAAGTGCCATGACATGCCCCAGTGCCATCCTGGGCCTAGTGTCATGGTTCCAGCACCTGCCCTGGCCATGTGCTCGCTCTAAGACTCCAGGCCTCTACTCAGTGCCATGATCACCCACGCCATCTGATCTCACGGCGCCATGGCACGCCTAGGCAAGGTGATTCGGCCTAGTGTCACGTCCGGGCACTCGTTCCTGGCTCAGTGCCATGACACGCCCAAAAGCAGTTATCCTACTCAGTTATCATGGTCCCGGCACCTGCCCCTACCAGTGTTTGCCTACATCTGCCCTACCACATGACACGCCCAGGCACCTGATCCTACTTCAAGGCTACGGCACCCAAAGGTGATCCTACTTAGCGTCACGTGTCCCGCACCTGCCCTGGCCAGTGCTCGCCTGCACCCAGGCCCCCACCCACATGACATGCCCAGGGCACCCAAGTGATCCTACTTAAGGCTACGGGCAATGCCCAGCACCTGATCCTGCCTGGGCAGCATGCCTCCTAGAACCAAGGCCCTACTCAAGGTCGCCCAGCACCTGCGGGGGCACCCAAACAGCGCCTCGCATGCCCGACACCTACGATTCTAATACGGCACCCCCACAGGCTACGGGCACGCCCAGGACACCCATGATCCTACCTAGCGCATGCTCTCAAGCACCTGCCTCACTCTAGCGCCATGCCATGCCATGCCTAGGATTAAACTCACTCTGGGCTTAAAAAAACATTGTTTCTTTGTGGTCGAGGTTTATTTCATCATGAACGTGCTACTCCATGCCTGTATGATCTGCAAGCCCTCTGCCTGGCTATGGCATGCCATGCCCAGACACCCGGGCCCCACTAGTGCTACGCTGCGCCATGCCCAGATCACCACCGTGGCCCCGCCCCTATACATGCCATGCCACGCCATGCCCAGGACACACCTGTGTGGCCCAGCCCATACATGCCACGCCATGCCTAGGACACACGATGCCCTACGTCTATATGGCATGCCATGCCTGCACACACCTGGGCCCTCCGCGCCCAAGGCTATGGCATGCCATGCCTGGGATGACACTGGCCCCAAGCCACTATGGCATGCCATGCCTAGGACACTGGCCCTGGGTTAGGCGCTGGCACGCCATGCCCAGACACCAACACCTGCCGCGCTATGGCACGCCATGCCCAGACACACCTGTGGCTCCCGCGCCAGTGCCATGGCACGCCATGCCCGCACACCCGGTCTCCGCGCCTGGCCCTGGGCTAAAGGCACGCCATGCCCAGACACACCTGGCCCTGCCAGTGCCATGGCATGCCATGCCCAGGACACACCCGGCCCTGCCAGTGCTATGGCACGCCACAACAGACACCAGCATCTCTGCGCTGTGCGTTACGGCACGCCATGCCCAGACACACCCGGGCCCTGCCATGGCACATGCCTGGGACATCATCTGGGCCTCCGTCGCCTGGGGGTCTCTAAGAGGCCATGGGCATCCATGCCTGCACACACCTGGCCCTGGCCCTGGGCCACATGCCATGCCCAGACACACCTGGGGGTTCTACCACATATGCCATGCCATGCCTAATAGCCACCCGGCCCCCCCAGGCTATGCCAGCGCCATGCTGCCTAGACACACTGGGTCTCTGGCCAGTTGGCTATGCCATGCCATGCCA
>JAEQBH010002228.1:0-64069 GCA_016808115.1 Tetrastigma voinierianum | reverse complement strand
GGTCTCTCGAGTTTCTAGAATCTTCCACCTCCCTATATAGCCCTCATGCCTCCATATGATCAGAGGGGCTTTCCATGTGAGGGTGTGACATTCTCCCCCACCCAGGCGTAGACGTCCTCGTCGATCTTTCGGCCAGCCCAGTCGATCTGTTTACGGAGGCGCCACAAAGTATCACGCTGGCTCCCAGTGGCTTCCTCTCTGGTAGGTCCTTCCAGCCACTAAGTATTCTTTGTAGAAATTTGAAGAGTTTTTCTTCCTCAGGACCCGGTCTGCCATTATGTAGTCCACCTCCTTGTCATAGGACGTGACCACTGCTGTAGGTGCCCTCGTAGAAATCCCTCGGCCTGGATCCTCCTTATCTTCGTGATAGGGCTTTAGATTGCTGACATGGAAGACAGGGTGAACCTTTAGCCTTGGCGGTAACTCGATCTTGTAGGACACCTTCCCAACCCGTCCCAGTATGGGAAAGGGGCCTTCATATTTCCTCACAAGTCCTTTGTGCACCTTTCGAAAGGACTTGAACTGTTGCGGTATGAGCCAATGTAGTAGCAAGTCTCTCAACCTGGAACTCTGCATGTCTTCTCTTCTTGTCAGCCCATTTCTTCATCTTTCGTGCAGCCTTCTCCAAGTATAAGCGCGCTATGTCAGCCTACTCATGCCATCCCTTAGCAAGCTTGTAGGCCGCTGGACTCTTCCCGGTGTATCCCCTGGCTAGGGTGTGAGGAGTCATCGGTTGTTGCCCCATGACTATCTCGAACGGACTCCTCTCGGTCGCCTCACTCCTCTGTAGATTATAAGAGAACTGAGCCACATCTAGCAACTTAGCCCAATCTGTCTGATTAGCACTCACAAAGTGCCTCAAGTATAGCTCCAGTAGGGCGTTCACCCGTTTCCGTCTGCCCATCCGTTTGTGGGTGAAAGCTAGTAGAGAAGTGAAGTTCCGTGCCCATGAGCTTGAAGCTCCATCCAAAACTTCCCAGTGAAACGGGAGTCCACGATCGCTGATGATGAACTTTGGTAGCCCCCAATACTTCACCACGTTCTTGAGGAATAGCCTGGTCGTCTCCTTTGCTATGCAATCTTTAGGGGCTGCTATGAAAGTGGCATACTTTGAAAACCGGTTTACCACCACTATGATAGATCCATATCCCTCGGACTTGGGTAAGCCGATGATGAAGTCCATGACACTCTCCCAAGGCTGCTTTGCTATAGGTAGTGGCTCCGCGATCCTAGAGGCGATGTTTGCTCCTTTTGTCTTGTTGGCACACAAGACAAGTCCTCATATGTCTCCACATCATGTGTCTACGTGACGGTGGTAGACGGACTCCTAGTAGGGCCCTTGTGCGTCGTTGCTGGATCTCCAGCCCATTTGGAGTCATGGCCTCCTTGATGAGAACATGAGGCTTCCCCACTTAGGCACATAAGTAGCTTCCAGTGTAGAAGTGAGTCCTCTATCCAAAATCGTTTCGTCTTTCCCTCATGAGCCAACGTGATGAGACTCTTAGCCACTGGATCATGTTGCAACCCCTCCTTTATGAGATCCACCATCTCTCCCTGGGGTTGGCTAGTGATGGATGCTGGCTACGCTGCGACAGGCATGGCCGTGATTGGCGTGCGACGCCACTCGGCGTGTAGTCAGAGCTCGACCCGAAGTCTTGCCATCTTGCAGCGGGGCTTAGCTTCTTACGGAGTGCAGGAAGTAGCTAGTAGCGACATTGTCCGTCTTCACTATGAAGTGTGACCCCAGCAGATAGTGTCTCCATGTCCGCAAGCAGTGGATGATCGCCGTCATCTCCTTCTCTTGGACTGATTATGCAGCCTCTCAGTGTCATTGAGGCTTGCGGCTTTTCAAAAGCTATGAGTCTCACGCATAAGAACCCCTCCAATAACATGAAGTCGGAGGCATCGGTGTGTACCTCAAATACCTTGGTGTGGTCGAGGGCGGTGCCAGCGCGAAACCAACTAGACATAGCCTTCCTTGAGTCTTCAAAACTGCGGCCTTCTCATCAGTCAGTACCTTACTTTTTTTTTTCTTTGAAGGTCGGTCAGAGGGGCTGCTCTTCTTGAGTACCCCTTGATGAGCATGATAGTGGTTGACTAGGCCCAAGAAGGACCTCGAGTTGTGGCACCTTAGTAGGGGATCCCATTCTGGATGGCTTTGATCTTACTCATCATCATGAGCTTGCCATCAGTGATGCGATGTCTAGGAAGCCCGAGCTTCTCACGGCGAAGGAGCATTTCTCGCTTCTTCACACTTATAACTAAATTACGCCTTAATAATGGGAACACACGCGTAGATGATCAACATGCTCCTCAAGGTGTTGCTATATAACAATATCATCTAGATATACCACCACAAACTTATCCAAGAAAAGGATGGAATATCTTGTTCATCAAAGAAAGTCTGGGATAGCGGGTGCGTGAAGTAAGACCAAGGGGCATCGCAAGACTCATAAAGACCTTACCTCGTCACACAAGTAGTCTTCGGCTCATCACCTTCAGCTATCCTCACTTGGTAGTAGCCCGATCGCAAGTCCAGCTTCGTGAAGTACCTTGCTCTACCAAGTTGATCAAATAAATCAGCAATAAGAGGAATGGGATACTTGTTCTTAACCGTCACCTTGTTGAGCGCCCGGTAGTCGATGCACATCCGTAGTGACCCATCGTGCTTCTTTTGGAATAAGACCGGCGCGCCATAGGGAGCCTTAGACGGTTGGATGAATCCGGCATCCAGCAACTCCTTCAGTTGTCTTCTTAACTCCTCCAACTGCAGGGTGCATCACAGCATGGGGCCCCATGGCGGGGTTTGCTCGAGTTCAGCTCGATCTTATGATCTTCCTCCCTCCTAGGTGGGAGCTTTTTGGGTAGCTCCGGTGGCATTACATCTTTGAATTCATCTAGAACCTTCTTGACTTCCATGGGCATAGGATCTCCCATAGGGTCAATCGGGTCCTCCTTAAGAGCCACCATGTAGGTCACCTCTTTCTTTTTCAACCCCTTTTCTAGTTGCATAGCCGACAGCATAGGGGTCTTAGCTTTGCCTTCGGTGATTGTGGGAACCATACATGGTGCCTCCTCTTCTAAGATAGCCATCGAACTTAGAAAAGGTACATGCACAACTTTTACCTGGCGAAGGAAGTCCATCTCGATTACTATCTTGAAGTCATCCATGGGTGCCACCGTGAAGTCAACCTTGCCTTCCCACGGCCCGATCTTTATTTAATCGCGACACTCCTTTGATGACGGCGTGATTAAGCGCCTTAGGCCATCCTGCCTCCTTGGATGTCTGGAGCTTGAGTCTTCTTGCCTCCTCCTCTGAGACAAAATTGTGTGTGGCACCGGTGTCTATCATGGCCTTGGTGGATATCCCATTCACCTCGGCCTCCACATACATGAGTCCCTTGCTTTGAGGCTGCTCTTTAGCTGGCTTGACCTTGAGGGCATTCAACAGTTGCATTGACCGGTGTAGGCATCATCACCCTCTTGTTCGGTCTCATCTCGATCAAAGCGTTTAGGGCCTTCCTTTTTGGACATTCCCGTGCCCAATGTGGTCCGTTACACAGGAAACAGTTAGTCTTTGGCTTGGAATCTCAGCGTTTGTCCCCACTCCTCTGTTGGTAGGCCTTTTGATCCTTCCTTAGTGTTGTAGCTTTTGTAGCCACTTAATGCCACGGCTGACATGGCTGCTGCTGAAAGATGTCTTGGTAGAGCGAATCTCCGCCGAAAATCCATGAGAGACTACGCTCTTTTTGTGTGGCGTGGCTAGGTCTTGGACACCACGTCTCCTCAACTCTTGCTCAGCCCAGCCTTGTAGGTTCTCCATGAAGTTGAAGAGAAGCTCATTCTCATTCATGTCGGGCGCCTCAAGCATTAGGGAAGAGAACTCCTTGACATAGTCGCGGATCGATCCGTATGCTGAGATCTCTGATCTTTCGATGCCATGCGCCACATCCTCAGGGTAGAATTGCTTTTTGATTTCTCTTTTGAAATCCGCCCACGTGTCTATGGTACATAGTCCTTTTTCTATGTCCATAAACCTTCTACGCCACCATAGAGTAGCATTATCGGTGAGATAGAGAGTAGCGGTCACGTGCCTTAGTAACCTCGTCGGTTCGCCATTGCCTCAAATATCTTTCCGTGTGCCACATAGGTAGTTATCAAGCTCCTTAGCATCACCGGTGAAGGTGTGTGGCTTGGCACCTCCACCCTTGGCAGCTTCATGGTGGCCATAACCGAAGTGCTCATGTTTGCCTCATAAATGGCCACTTTTGCCTCGGCTTCTTCTTCGTGCTTGGTCAAAGAGACCTCCACTCTTGACTCTAAACTACTTGAGCGCATGTCTAGGACCCTCATGAATTCCTCGTGCATTCAGGACCAGTGACCATGCATGCCCTCTTGAAGGTCTTGGATCACGCAGGGTCCTCCACGGCCCCTTCTCCATGCTCTTGCTCCATGATGTCCCTCCCTCCTTGGTCTCACTTCGCCGCGATCTCCAACAGTCACCCAGGCTATCCAAGCTTGTGAGAGGATCACGAGACTTGTCCTTCTTTCCCCTTCCCTTAGCGGGGTCAAAGGTCCCTTCCGGACTTGCCGGCAGCTTCTTCTACATGAGCTCGACGATCCTCCAGTGAATTCCCACACGTCGCAACGAAGCTCACGTGCAACATCCGGACTTAGTTTCCTTGCTAAGCTCCGTCACGGTACTTAGACCTTCGCCCTTTCGATGTTGCTAAGTCGACCTCGATTGCCTTGCTTACCTTCGGCTTCTACGGCTTAGGCGAAGAGAACTTGAGAGAACACTTGAAAAGCTCTTTTATTGAAGAGAGATGCTTTACAATGCTTTAGAGCTCTTGGCTTGGTGGTTTGCAAATGAGGCCACCACCTCCTTTTATAGTCACCTATGGAAGTGTGTAGAACCTTTGAAGGTTCCCCACAAACCTAGAGAATTCTAGAAGATTCTACTATGTACACATATGTACAAGAAGTCTCTGAAGAACCTAGAATCTCCTTCCTTCCATACCCTTCCACACAAGTGTGGACTTCTCAGGAGTCTTCTAGAACCTTCCGCATCTTTCTAGCAAAAGGGAGGTCTCCAAGTTTCTAGAATCTTCCTTTCCTATATAAGCCCTCATGCCTCCATATGATCAAGAGGGCTTTCAATGTAGAGGAGTGTGACACTAGGCAGATGCTTGTTGCCAAGCCATAGAGGCAACCACCCCCTTAAAAGAGCAATATAAGCCTTTTAGAAAAATCTGGAGACATCGCACATGCTTGAGGAGACATAATGGCAAATTTTAACCCGGAAGCGATTTAGTCCGTTTTTGCGAGATTCGCTTTATAATAATTATACATGGCCAAGAAGAAAAAAAAAGAAAGAAAAAAAAATTTGGACCTTGAAAGAATATTTACTATTTAATTGCTGAAAAATGGGAAAATAAGGGAAAAATAGGAGAAAATAGTAAATATTTTAAAATTCATTTTTCACATAGGAAAATATTTGGGACCAGAATTGATCGATTTGAAGTGGAGGAAATATTTTATTTTAATTTATTTACTGAAAAATATAGGCGAAAAATAGGTGGCAGGGGGGAAAAATAGGAAATAAAGGAAAATAGGAAAAGAAATTGATTTAGATTTGACTACTGGAATGCAATATTTTACTATAAAATATTAATATTTGATAATATTTTAAATGAAAAAGTGATAATTTTAAAATTTTTTCTCTAAAAATATAGGAATATAGGGGAAAACATGGGAAAAGGTATTGAAAAACATTTTTGTCATGAGAATGATATTTTGAACAATGAATGAGGAAGAAACAATGGAATAGAAACGAGCATGGTTAGGGAAGCGATTAAGGCATAGGTGCGGAAGCCACGATATTGTCGAGTGCAATGGCATGGAGGGGACAACAAGGGTTGTGGCACCATCAATATTCTTAGAGGCTCAATATTACAAATTACATTTCTTGGCACGATGGAGCGGGTTGCAGTGGCGTGGCAAAGCTTCACTAGGCGAGCAGCGTGTCATGGCATGGCATCTGATAGCACTGGGGCGAGGCCCACATGTCTAGGCATGGCGTGGCACTGGAATGCCGGAGCCAGTCATGTCCCCAGGCATGACAAAGCGGAGCCGGGGCCATACAGGCATGGCGCACTGGGCCGGGACCGGTGTGTGACTATGCATAGCATGCCATGGCACTGGCGCCGAGGCCCGTGTCTAGGCGTGGCATGCCACCAGCACTGGCAGGGCCCCAGAGGCCCGGGTGTGTCTAGGCATGGCATGCCATAGCACTAGCCCGAGGCCACGAGGCCCAGTGTGTCTAGGCATGGCATGCCATAGCACTACCCGACGCCCGAGGCCCGTGTGTCTAGGCATGGCATGCCATAGCACTGGCAGGAGCCAGGGCCCGGGTGTGTCTAGGCATGGAATGCATGCGTTAGCCGGGGCCTAGTGTCTAGGCATGGCATGCCATAGCACTAACCCAGGGCCCCGGGCTCGGAGGCCCGTGTGTCTAGGCATGGCATGCCATGGCACTAGGCGCGGGGCCCGATGTCCTAGGCATGGCATGCCATAGCACTAGCCCGGCCAGGGCTCGGGGCCACAGTGTGTCTAGGCATGGCATGCCCGTAGCACTAGACGGAGGCCCCGTGTCTAGGCATGGCATGCCATAGCACTAGCCCGGGCCGTGTGTCTAGGCATGGCATGCCATAGCACTAACGAGGCCCGGTGTGTCCTAGGCATGGCATGCCATAGCACTAGCCGGGCCCGGGTGTGTCTAGGCATGGCATGCCGCGCCGGCGCGGAGGCCCCGTGTGTCTAGGCATGGCATGCCATAGCCACCCAGGCGCCGGGCATCGATGTGTATAGGCATGGCATGGCATGGCGTAGTATGGCATAGCACTTCTGGGCGAGCCACGGTCAGTATCTGATGGCATGCCATAGCACTGGCCAGGGCCCGGGTGTGTGCAGGCATGGCATGCCATGGCGCTGGGCGCTAGGGCATCGTGTGTCTAGGCATGGCATGGCATGGCATAACATAGCCGAGGCCCAGCGTGGTATGAGCCCAACGAGGAGCCCGTGTGTCTAGGCATGGCATGCCACCTTAGCACTAGGCGCGGGCCACAGTGTGTCCTAGGCATGGCATGCCATAGCACTGGCTTAGGGCCCTGTGTGTCTAGGCATGGCATGCCACAACGTCGTAGCGGAGGCCGGAGTGTCTAGGCATGGCATGCCATAGCACTAGGCGCGGGCCCGTGTCTGGGCATGGCATGCCATAGCACTAACCCAGGGCCCCAGTGTGTCTAGGCATGGCATGCCATAGCGGTGGCGCGGAGGCCAGGTGTGTCCTAGGCATGGCATGCCACTGGCACTAGGCGTAGGGCATCGTGTGTCTAGGCATGGCGTACCATAGCACTAAATGCGGAGGCCCGTGTGTCCTAGGCATGGCGTGCCATAGCACTAGCCAGGGTCCGTGTCCTGGGCGCTGGCATGCCATAGCATTAGAGGCGCGGAGCCGGGTGTGTCTAGGCATGGCATGCCATAGCACTAGGCGTAGGGCATCGTGTCTCCCCAGGCATGGCGTGCCATGGCACTAGGCGCGGAGCCCAGTGTCTGGGCATGGCGCTGCCATAGCACTGCAGGACCGTGTGTCTAGGCATGGCATGCCATAGCAATAGGCGCGGAGGCCCCGTGTGTGGGCATGGCATGCCCGGCACTGGCGTGGGGCATCGTGTGTCTAGGCATGGCATGGCATGGCATAGCATGGCATAGGCAGTAGGATTTGGGTGTGTCTAGGCATGGCATACTAGGCGATGCCCCGTGTCATCAGGCATGGCATGCCATAGCACTGAACCGAGGGCACACCGTGTCTAGGCATGGAATGGCACATTCATGATAGAAATAAACCTCAACCTAAAAAAACAATGTTTTTAAACTAGGGCGAGAGTTAATCTAGGCATGGCATGGCATGGCCGCGCAAATGGAGCAGGCCAAGGCATACACTAGGCGAGATCCTGTGTCTAGGCATGTCATGGCACAAGGCCGGGCACCGCGCCGAATCTCGCCGTGTCGAGGCATGCCAAGGCACTGAGCCGTGCCACACGTGCCTAGGTAAACCACTTAGCCCCGAGCACACGTTCTAGGAGAGCCATAGAGGCGAGATCAGGTGCCTAGGCATGTGCCATGCTAGGCGAATCAGATGCCTGGGCATGCCATGGCGCGGTAGAGGCACCACTGGAGTGCTTAGGCAAACCTGGCCGAGATCACCTTGCCTAGGCATGCCATGACTAGGCCGAGATCACCTTGCCTAGGCATGCCATGACCTTTAAGTAGAATCACCTTACTTTAGGCATGCCATGACCAGCAGAAGTGAGATCACCTTGCCTGGGCATGCCGTGGCACTAGGCCAGAGATCCGTGCCTGGGCATGTCCTTGGCACTAGGCCGGGCAGATGTAGGCAAGCACGGCCGAGCACGTGCAGGAGCCATGACACTAGGCAGAATCTTCACTTTAGGCGTAATCGTGTGTGGCCAGAGCCTGGGTGCCCGTGCCGTGGCACTAGGCCCGAGCACCGTGCCCATGCCGTAACGCTAGTGAGCGCGAATGCCCATGCCATGGCGCTGAACCCCGGGGCAGGTGCCCGGGGAGCCATGGCACTGGGCCGGGGCACCGGTGCCTTGGCATGTCATGGCACTAGGCCGGGGCACCATGCCGGGCATGCCTTCTGTAAGTGGGGCACCTGTGTGGGCGTGGCATGTCGCCTAGGCCATGGCACCTGTGCAGGACGAGCCAAGCGGGAACCACAGTCTAGGCATGTCATGGCACTAGGCCAAGGCACCGTGTCTATTCATGGCATGGCACTAGGCCGAGGCACCGTGCTTAGGCAAAGCACTGGCTGAATCCACCTTGCCCGGACATGTCATGGCACTGGGCGGGGCGAGCGTGCCCGGGCGTGTCGTAGCCTTGGGGCCCCGAGGCAGGTGCCCCCCGGGCATGTCATGGCACTAGGCCCAGGCATCGTGCCTAGGCAAGCACAAGGCGGAATCACCGTGCCTAGGCATGTCATGGCACTAGGCCCAGGCGTCGTGCCTTGTAGAGCACAAGGCCGAATCACCGTGCCTAGGCATGTCATGGCAGGCAGAGGCGCGTCACTGGCGTGTCATGGCGCTGGGTAGGGGCGCGCTGGGGCATGTCGTAACTAGGCCGGAGGGCAGGTGCTGGGCAAACATGGCCGAGGCCCAGCGTGCCTGAGCAAGCCCCTTGGCCGGGCATTGTGCCTAGGCAAGCATGACGAGACAGCGTGCCTAGGCAAGCACTTAGTAGGGTTTTGCGGTGTGCTGGGCGAGCATGGCCGAGGGCATTGTGCTGGGCGAGTAGCCCAGGCCGGCCTTAGGTGCCCTGGGCATGTCATGGCACTAGGCCGAGATCACCTAGTGCTAGGCGCGGCACTAGGCGAATCACCGTGCTGAGCGGCACTAGGCGATCCGTGCCTAGGCATGCCATGGCACTAGGCTGGAAGCCGAAACTTGAAGTGACTAGGCATGTCACGGCACTAAGTAGGAGCCTGTGTCTAGGCACGACCACAGGCGGGGCGGCGTGACTAGGCATGCCATGATAGGCCGAGACTGCCGTGTCTAAGCATGGCTAGCTTAGCATGGGGGAGAGCGGCATGTATAATATCATGGGGGGTGGGAGCGACATGTAATGGCATGGTCGGAGGCGCGGGGACACCACACCATGCCTCGAGATGGTGCCACGTGTCGAGGCAACATGTCTGAATGGGCGCCAGCGAGCCGAGCACCATGGCATAGCCGTGTGCAAGCGCAAGTCGTTGCAGTGCGGAATTAAGCTTGTCTTGATTTCGAGCAAGGCAATCGCGTCACCGAATCGCTTCTCATTTCGTTTAGCTTTTTTTATTCCATCTGCGTAGCTGTCAGTCGGCCAGGAAGATTTGTTCAGCGGTCGAGGGCTTTCAGGTACCACCACGAGATGCGTTCAGGGCTCCCTCTTGTCGGAGGGACGAAAAAGGAAAGCAGCGGTGGATCGGTTCGAGGAAGGGCGGGTAGACGACGCCAGGGCTGAATCTCGGTGGATGTAAGCGGCAAGCCACTCACGCCGCCACAATGCCGTCGGCGTATTTAAGTGATACCGCGAAAGTTCTACCCGTCGCTCGGTGAATAGCGCTTCAAAGGCGGCCCACGGTTTGTCCACGAGGGCGACCAGGACACGTGCCTCACGGGGCGAGGCCCCTGCGAGGGTGGCAATCGGGCGACGGGCGCGCAGCGTCGTTCTAGCCGGACCGACTTAGGCGTTCGATCGTAATCCAGCGCCTGGCTTAACCAGCGCCAACGGCTTTCAACCGCGCGATGACCAATTGTCGCGAATCAGCGGTTCCTCTCGTACTAGGTTGAATTACTATTGCGACAACGTCATCATTAGGGTAAACTAACTTTTGTCTCCTGACCGGTCTAAACCCGACTCACGTTCCACTATTGGTGGGTGAAACGATCGACACTTAAGTGGTCACCTTCCATGATGATAGGAAGGCTAGGCATCGGGGATCAAAAAGCAACGTCGTATGAGCGGCAGGTACGCCTGGCCGGTTATCCACAATGGTAACTTTTGACACCTCTGGCTTCAAATTCCGAAGGTCTAAAGGATCGATAGGCCACGCTTTCATGGTTCGTATTCGTACTGAAAATCAGAATCAAACGAGCTTTTACACTTTTGTTCCTACGAGATTTGTTCTCGTTGAAGGCTCATCTTGGACACTGCGTTATCTTTTAACGGATGTGCCGCCCAGCCAAACTCCCCACGACAATGTCTTCCATACCGGATCGGCTGGCCGCGCTGGAGTCCCAAAAGGAGGATGTTCCGTCTCCAGATTCACCGGAATAAGTAAAATAACGTTAAAAGCGTGGTATTTCACTTTCGCCGTTCCGACTCCACCATCCTACACCTCTCAAGTCATTTCACAAAAAGTCGGACTAGAGTCAAGCTCAACGGGTCTTCTTTCCAGCCGATTACGCCAAGCCCGTTCCAGCAGGCGTGGTTTATTTGGATAGTAGACGGGGGCCGATTAGAATCGTTGAAATCCATTCATCTTGCGTCAATTAGATGACGAGGCATTTGGCTACCTTAAGAGAGTCATAGTTACTCCGCCCGTTTACCGGCGGTTGAATTTCTTCACTTTGACATTCGAACGCGGCGAGAAATCATTGCGTGAGCATCGCGGACCATCGCAATGCTGTTTAATTAAGCGGTCGGATTCCTTAATAAATTACCGGTTCACGAGTCATTGGCGAAGGCCGAGGAAGCGTTCCAGTCCGTCCCAGTAAACGCCTTGGCGGCCCGCTCGCCCGGCGGGGCGCTTCCGAAAGCGATCCACCGTGGTGCGGCGGGTTGGGGCCCCGGGACCCAGATGCCCAGCCGCCGAGCGATCCTTTCGAGGTTAGGATCCATTTGCCCGACTTCCCTTGCCTACATTGTTCCATCGACCCGGAGAACATTCACCTTAGGGCCCCGATGCGGTTATGATCTGGCCGGCGTCGGAGGCTTTCGGTCTCCGGTTTCATGTGGGTGTCGAGGCGCCGGACACAGCGCGGCGTCGCGGTGCTCTTCAGTGGCCCGGACTGCCTCGGCTGAGCCGTTTCGAGGGCCAGTGGGCTGTTAAGCCGAGAAAGATAACTCTTCCGGGCCCTCGACGGCGTCTCGGGACTCCCTGCGTTGCGTCGGTAGCCCGTCGGTTCGGGAATGTTCGCGATTCCGCTTTCGATGCTCGGCGTCGATGCCTGCGCGCTATCAGGCGGGCTTCCGTCTCTTAAGGTCGACTAACCCATGCAAGTGCCGTTCATGGAACCTTCCCGCCGGCCTTCAAAGTTCTCATTTTGAATATTTGCTACTACCACGAGATCCCTTGCAAACTGGCTAGCTCATAGGGCTCGCGCCCAGTTTGCGGCGACCAGCCGCGCCCCTCCTACTCATCGGGCTGGCCTTGCCTCGACGGGTATAGGTCGGCTTCGAAACCATCCATTTCGGGGCTAGTTGATTCGGCGAATTGAGTTGTTACACACTCCTTAGCGGATTCGACTTCCATGACCAGATCCTATTTGTCTTAATCGACCAACACCCTTTGCTGGGTTCTAGGTTGCGCGGTTAGACACCAGTAACGACGCCGGTTCATCAC
The DNA here is from genome assembly GCA_016808115.1 of Tetrastigma voinierianum. Classification (NCBI taxonomy): domain Eukaryota; kingdom Viridiplantae; phylum Streptophyta; class Magnoliopsida; order Vitales; family Vitaceae; genus Tetrastigma; species Tetrastigma voinierianum. The sequence continues at coordinate 51,882 of JAEQBH010002228.1, read as the reverse complement.
TTGCTCATGATTCACCAGCACTTGCAAATAGCCCACTTGGGCTCGATTCCGTGGCGGCTCAATGGAGCGTCTAGTCCTACCTATTTAAAGTTTGAGAATAGGTCGGGCGTTGCGCCCGATGCCTCTAATCATTGGCTTTGCAGATGGGAACTTCGCCCGAGCTCCGATCTGAGGAAGCCGGAGGGAACCGGCTACTAGATGGATTCGATTGGTCTTACGCTACTGAAGTCAGACCGAGCGATTTGCCGCGTGTCGATGTCATTCTGGGCCTGCGGACTCTGCGGCCGCCTTCGGGCGCATAGTTCACCATCTTTCGGGTCAAACGGGCGTGCTCTCACTCGAAACCCTTCTCGGAGAAGATCAAGGTCGATTCGACGATTGCACCCACTCGGGGGATCCGCCGATCGACTATCGCCTTGCGGGTTTACTAGCGGATTGACTCGCACACATGTCGGACTCCTTGGTCAGGTGTTTCAAGGCAGATTCGAATGGGGCTTGCGCGCGCCATGGCGCCGCAGTCGCCGGCACGCCCCGGGGCGTCGCGCATTCCCGCGATCGGCGACGGCGTCTCCGCGGGTATGACTACAGCCGGGCTTGGGTCGGCAGCCCTGGCGGCGTCGGTCCGCCGGTCGTCGGCGGACGGCGGATCAGCCGTTCCACATCCGACCGAGGGCGCCATGGCCCCCATCCGCTTCCCTCGGAGCAATTTCAAGCGCTCTTTGACTCTCTTTTCAAAGTCCTTTGCCATCTTTCCCTATTGATACTTGTTTCTTGCTCGGTCTCGCCGTGTTTAGCCTTAGACGGAATTCTGCTTAGATTGGGGCACATTCCCAAAACAACGGAACTTCGTCGTGACGCCTCGTGGTGCGACGAGGTCGGGCGCGGCGGGGGCTCTCACCCTCAGCCTTCAGGGACTTGGGGCCGGATCGCCCGCGGGGGCCAGCCTCCCGGAGCTGATTCGGACGGCGGAATGGCAGTTCAAGTGGGCTTTCGGTTTGGCTGTAGTTACTAGGGAATCCTTGTAAGTTTCTTTTCCTCATTATTGATATGCCAAACTCATTGGGTGTTCACTTTGACACAGGAGTCATTGTCGAGGTTCTCGGGCCTTTACGTGGTGCCGTCGTGTGCCGCGCCCGAACATGGAGATTCTCCTCAGCCATCCCTACGGGCGAGAGGAAGGATCGAGGTTACGTTTCAAACCAGCAGCCGGCGTGCATCGCCCGCGGAGACCCGGTGCAACCAACCACGGACGCGATGTTCCATGGGAGGCGATATCGCTGACTCGAGGCCTGCACGGCGGAAGAGATTGGAGGCGGCGTGTGCGTGGCGCCCGAGCGGCGTGCCCTCGGCCTAATGGCGTCGGGCAACGCGTTCAAGACTTCGATGATTCCACGGGATTACGCAATTCACACCAAGTATCGCATTTTACTCGTTCTTCATCGATGCGAGAGCCTAGATATCCGTTGCCGAGAGTCGTTTGATTCGCGACCACGCCTTCCGGCGCACCGTGGCCAAGGCGGGATAAGCGTTGTTCGATTAACTATTGTCCTTGGCGTTTTCCGCAGCGGGTTAGGTGTTGGATCGGGAAGGTCGGCAAGACACCCCATGCACGGGGCAAAGGGAAAGGCTTCGCGGGCCCACGATCCATCGAGAGGCCCGGAGTGGAGGGGCTCCGCGCCCGGCGCCCTCGGCGGGTTGTTAAACAAGCGTGTTCAAGGTCGTTCGGTCGATAGGTTGCGACAATGATCCTTCAGCGGAGTTCACCTACGAAACCTTATTCACGACTTCTCCTTCCTCTAAATGATGATTGATTGGACTTCACCGCGGCGTCGCGGTGGCGAACCTCTCACGTGGCGCGATCAGAACACTTCATAGGACCATTCAATCGGTAGGGCGACGGGGCGAGGGTGTGTACAAAGGGCGAGGCGTGGAATAGCGGTGATGACTGTAAACACTAGGAATTCCTCGTTGAAGACCAACGAATTGCAGTGATCCTATCACCCATCACGATGGAAATTTCAAGATTACCGGGCTGTCGGCGAGTATGGGCACTTCGTTGAATACATCGGTGTAAGCAGCGTGCGACCTGGAACATAAGGGCATCCACAGACTGTTACTCAAACTTCCCTTGGCCTAAGCGGCCATAGTCCCTCTAAGAAGCTGTTCTTGGGAGGGATCTGTGCATAGCTAGTTCTTATTTGAGGTCTCGTTAGATTAACGAATTCTTGGTTCATCCTTCCTGGCCAAACGGCCATTACACCACCACCCATTAGAATCCGAAGAGCTCTCGGTCTGTCAATCCTTACTATGTACGGACACAGTAAGTTTCCGATGTTAGTCAAATTAAGCGCGAGCTCCTCACAGTGGTGCCCTTAGTCAATTCCTTTAAGTTTGACCTTGCGACCATACTCCCGAACCAAAACTTTGATTTCTCATAAGGTGCGGCGAGTCCTAAAAGCGACATCGTGATCACACAGTGGCATCGTTTATGGTTTGAGACTAGGACGATTATCGATCGTCTTGAGCCCCAACTTTTCGTTCTTGATTAATGAAAACATCCTTGGCAAATGCTTTCGCAGTTGTTCGTCTTTCATAAATCCAAAATTTCACCTCGACTATAAATCACGAATACCCCGATTGTCCTGGTAATCCATTACTCCGATCCGAAGGCAACCACAATGGGGCCAAGAAATCTGATGTTATCCATGCTAATGTATCCATAGCGTAGGCTTTGCTTTGAGCACTCTAATTTCTTCAAAGTAAGCGGCCAGGAGGCACGACCCGGCGAGTTAAGACCCGGAGCGCGTCGCCGTGAGGACAAGAGGGCCGGGATTTTCTGTAAGGCGGACCGACCGACCCATCCCAAAGTCAACTCACGAGCTTTTTTAAGCGCAACAACTTAAATATCGCTATTAGATTTGGGTTACAGCGGCTCTTTGGCTTTTGAGACTTGCCCTCGATGGATCCTCGTTAAAGTTTAGATTGTACTCATTCCAATTACCGGACTCAAAGAGCCGGTATTGTTATTTGTGTCACTACCTCCCGTGTCGAGGTTATTGGGTAATTTGCGCTCTTTTCATGGATGTGGTAGCCGTTCTCGGCTCCTCTCGGAATCGAACCTAATTCTGGAGTCACCGTCGATACCATGGTAGGCCACTATCCTACCATCGAAAGTTGATAGGGCAGATATTTGAATGATGCGTCGCCGACACGATGCTTGTGCGATCCGTCAGATATCATGAATCATCGAACGCTGTGGGCATAGCCGCGTCGACCTTTATCCTAATAAATGCATCACTTCCCGAAGTCGAGGTTTTGTTGCGCGTGTGGCTCACAAATTTTCACAGGTTATCCGTGTAAGTACCATCAAACAAACTATAGCGATTTAATGGGCCATTCGCGAGTTTCCACGCAGTCACGAATTAGTTCGCGCACACGTGCATGGCTTAATCTTTGGAGACAAGCATATGATGACTGCGGCGGGATCAGCCGGGTAGCATTCTTGTGCAGCGTCGGAACGCATGCCTACTACAGACCCGCGATGGGTGTCGGGAGACCGCCGGCCGTCGTCATTACATCACAGCGTCGCGATGACGCTTAAGCTCGAGCGATAGTGTGATCTTTGGATCCATGCCCGTGTTAAGGTTCCGCATCAGAAACGAGCATCATCATGGCCCATTGGCGACCCGCCGCATGGTCGCGGCGTGGGAGTACATGGAGCGCGATGATCGCTTGCAAGGTCCACACGCCCCCATGGCCCAGATGGAGAAAGGCAACATTAGAGAAAATTCCATCGATTGGGAAGGCAACACGGGAACATTATTCGCGTGCAGGCTTGATTCAAGCGCTTTGTAGCTAGAATGAGAGGGGAGGGGCGTGGAAGCGATAGTTCGTTGCACGGGCAAAGGAGCCTACGACCCACATTACCCAGACACCGCTCCTGCAATAAATCGGGTTGACTTGAGATGCACCACACAGTAGTGACTGTTGGGAGTTGTCTCTAGAAGCGCACGGAAGCAACAAAGTGATGCCTTTGTAGTACCATTGTAGGCATGAGAAGAATGATAACACTATTTCCAAGCAGCTTGAATAGTTGGTCGAGCAAACGAGAGAGTGAAGTACACAGGCAGTGATTGCAAACTGCGAGTCACAAGCCACCGTGTCTGAAGCGATGAACTATGCAGAGGCAGGTGTGCAGAAGCGTGGCATGGTACTAGAAGCAGGGGCACCATGTCTAGGCATGCACTCGGACGAAGGCAGTGCCTAGGCATGTCATGACACTAGTCCCAGGCACCGTGCTTAGGCAAGGCACTAGGGAGAGGAACCGTGCCTAGGCGAGCCTTAAGCGGAACCTTGCCTAGGCGAGGCAAGCAAGGAACCTTGCCTAAATGAGGCAACTAAGCGAGGAACCTTGCTGGCGGGAGCGCCATAGGAACCACACCCTGGGCATGGCACTAGCACCATGCACAGGCATGCACTAGGCCGAGGCTTCGTACAGGCATGCAACTAGAGACCGAGCACCGTGCACAGCGAGGCACTAAGCGGGAGGCACCATGGTTTAGGGGAGCAGAGGGGCATGCTTGCGATGTGGAACAGCGGGTCTATGAAGCCCGGGGCCAAGGGCAAGCGGCATGGCGTCTTGGCTGACGAGTCGACCATAAAGGCGCATGGGAGGCTAACAACGGGATCATTGTCCTAGGCTGTAAGGCAGTCGGATGTCGAGGACTTGGGGGTGGAATATGAGCACGCCCATCTGTGAGTGGCATGGGTGTGTCTGCCCAGCGCCGAGGGCGACCATGAGCGGCATGCCTAGGCCATGGCACCATGCCTAAACAAGGCACTAAGCGGGCACCATGCCTAGGCATGCCTTGCAGAAGTAGAATAGCGCCCTGGGCATGCACTGGGTGAAGGCACCTTGCCTAGGCAAGGCCTTGGCCCGAGCACCATGGCTGGGCATGCACTAGCCAGGCTGCAGCCGTTGCCTGAGCAAAGCCGGGTGCTGAGGCATGAACTGAGCTAATCATGGTGATAGGCCGCATTGCACTGGGCGAGCGCCACTGTCCCCAGGCATGCACTGGGCCGAGGCACCACTGTCTGGGCATGCACTAGGCCGGGGCACCTGTCGAGGCATGCACTGAGCGAGGGCGCCTGTCGAGGGGCATGCGCGGCCAGGGCACCATGCGGGCAAGGCACTGAGTAGGGAGCGCCTGTCGGGGAGCATCTGTAGGCCGGGCACCATGCGAACAGACTGGGCCGGGCGCCTGTCGGGGCATGCGCTGGCGGGCACCTGTCTGGGCATGCACTAGGTCGGGCACCACTGTGCAGGCATGCACTAGGCCAAGGCGCCTGTCGGGGCATGCAGCAGGGTGAGGGCACCATGCCCGGACAGGCTGCGGACGAGGCACCGCAATGCAGGCATCCTGTAGGCCGGGGCACCTGTCGAGGCATGCGCTGAAACTGAGGCGCCTGTCGGGGCATGCGCTGATTTGAGGCACCATGCAGAGGCAAGGCAAACGAAACTTTGTCTAGGCATGCACTAGGCCAAGGCACCCTGTCGAGGCATGCACTGGGCGGGCGCCATGCCCGAGGCGGCGGGGGCAGCGGGGGCCCAGGTGTGCAGGCCGAGGTGCTGGGACGAGGCACCCCGTGCCCGAGCAGGGTGCTGTTGCCGGGGCACCATGTCTGGGAGGCGGGGTGCTAGGCGGGGCATAATGTTTGAGCAAGGTGCTAGACGAGGCACCATGTCTGGGCAGGTGCTAGGCCGGGGCACCTGATCTGGGCATGCACTAGGCGAGGGCACAGTGTCTAGGCAAGGTCTTGGCCAGGGCACCATCTTGAACAGGTGCTAGGCCTTTTGCCTAGGAGGCACACTAGGCGGAGGCGGCGATGGGGAGCGAGGGCATGCGGCTCGAGCAACGTGGAGCGCGTGGGGGAAACGAGGCATGCTTGCAGCGTGGGGCGTCCGTCCATAGGCTTGGGGCGGCCATGGGCAAGCGACATGGCATCTTGGGCAACGAGTCGACAACTGATTCGTGGGAGGCGGCTCGCGGGGTCATTGTGCAGCTGCCGTGATCGGATGTCGAGGGCTTGTGGGTGGCATGAGCACGCCCATGCCACGAGTGGCATGGGTGTGTGCGCCGGGGTACGCAAGGCTGCGTGCCCTAGGCGAGGTCTTGTTGCCCAGCCATAGAGCAACCACCTACTTAAAAACTGATATAAACCTTTAGAAAATGCGGAGGAGGCATCACTTACGTCTTGAGGAGACATAATGGCAAATTTGCAACCGGGAAGCGATTTTAGTCCCGTTTTTTGCGGTCGCTTTATAATAATTATACATGGCCAAGAAAAAAAAGAAGAAAAAAAATTTGAGGCCCAGAAAATATTTATTTTTATTTATTTACTAAAATAAGGGAGATGGGAAAAATAGGAGAAAATAGTAAAAATATTTTTAAAATTCATTTTTCATGTGGGAAATCTTTGGGACCAGAATTGATCGATTTGAAGTGGAGGAAATATTTTATTTTAATTTATTTACTGAAAAATAGAGGCGAAAAATAAGGTGAAAAGCAACGGGGAAAAATAGGGAAAATAGGGAGAAATAGGAAAGAATTGATTTAGATTTGACTACTGGAATGCAATATTTTACTATAAAATATTAATATTTGATAATATTTTAAATGAAAAAGTGATAATTTTAAAATTTTTTTTTCTCTAAAAATATAGGAATATAGGGAAAACATGGGAAAGATGTTGAAAAACATTTTTGTCATGAGAATGATATTTTGAACAATGAATGAGGAAGAAACAATGGAATAGAAACGAGCATGGTTAAAGGCGATTAAGGCATAGGTGCGGAAAGCCACCAATATTGTCGGGTGCAATGGCATGGAGGACAACAAGGTTGTGCTTTGCATCCATATTGCCCGAGCACTATCAATATTACCAAATTACATTTTCTTGTACGATGGAGCGGGTTCACGGAGTAGGCGTGGCAAACACTAAGTAGAACCCAGCGTGTCATGGCATGGCATGCAATAGCACTAGGTGAGGCCCTATGTCTAGGCATGGCACTAGGTCGCGGGGCCCGGTGTGTCTAGGCATGACAAGCGTAGGCCAGGGGCCATGTGTCTGGGCGTGGCATGGCAGGCCGGGACTTGGGTGTGTCTATGCATGGCATGCCGTATGGCCGTAGGGCCAGGTGTGTCCCAGGCATGGCATGCCAGCACTAGCGCAGAGCCCCAGGGCCCCAGTGTCTAGGCATGGCATGCCCATGCCTGTGAGGCCCCGAGGCCCCGTGTGTCTAGGCATGGCGTGCCATAGCACTCTGGCCTTAGAGGCCAGTGTGTGACATGGCATGCCATAGCACTAGCCAGAGGCCGGGCCCTGGGTGATGTCTGGGCATGGAATGCCATAGCACTAACCCAGGGCCCCAGGTGTGTCTAGGCATGGCATGCCATAGCACTGGCAGAGGCCGAGGCTCGGAGGCCCGTGTGTCTGGGCATGGCATGCCATGCTTGGCGCGCGGAGGCCGTGTGTCCCTAGGCATGGCATGCCCTTAGCCAGCCCGAGGCCCGAGGCTCGGGCCCACAGTGTGTCTAGGCATGGCATGCCATAGCACTAGGCGGGGAGGCCCCGTGTGTCTAGGCATGGCATGCCATAGCGCGGGCCCGATGTGTCTAGGCATGGCATGCCATAGCACTAGCACGAGGCCCACATGGTATTGGGCATGGCATGCCTGCTTCTTGGGAGCTACGTGTCTAGGCATGGCATGCCACGCACTAGGCGCGGAGGCCGTGTGTCTGGGCATGGCATGCCATGGCCCTAGGCGTAGGGCATCGTGTGTATAGGCATGGCGCCGGCGCGGCAATGGCATAGCACTGGCAGGGCCCCGTGTGTCTGGGCATGGCATGCCATAGCAGCGAGGCCCAGTGTGTCTAGGCATGGCATGCCACGCTGTAGGCGCGGGGGCATCGTGTGATCTGGGCATGGCGTGGCGTGGCATGGCACTGGCAGGAGCCAGGCGCGGAGGCGCGGAGGCCCGCGAGGCCCACGTGTGTCTAGGCATGGCATGCCATGGCACTGGCCCCGTGAGGAGGCCCCGGTGTGTCTGGGCATGGCATGCCATAGCACTAGCCCCGAGACCCCGGGTGTGTCTAGGCATGGCATGCCATAGCATTAGGCGCGGAGGCCAGGTGTCTAGGCATGGCATGCCATAGCACTAGGCGGGGCCCAGGTGTGTCTAAGGCATGGCATGCCATAGCACTAGCGGGCCCGTGTGTCTAGGCATGGCGCCATAGCGTGTGCGGGCCAGGTGTGTCTAGGCATGGCATGCCATAGCACTAGGCGCCCAGGGCATCGTGTGTCTAGGCATGGCATGCCATAGCACTAGGCGCGGAGGCCCGGGTGTGTCTAGGCATGGCGTACCATAGCACTAGCCGAGGGCCAGGTGTGTCTAGGCATCTCTTAGCATTAGAGCGTGGAGGCCCTGGGTGTGTCCTAGGCGTGGCATGCCATAGCCTTGGCGCCAGGGCACGGTGTGTCCCCAGGCATGGCGTGCCTGGCACTGGCGGCGGAGGCCCGGGTGTGTCTGGGGCATGGCATGCCATATATGCCCGAGGCCCGGTGTGTCTCAGGCATGGCATGCCATAGCACTAAGCGCGGAGCCCGATGTCTAGGCATGGCATGCCGTAGCCACAGGCGTAGGGCATCGTGTGTATGGGCATGGCATGGCATGGCGCTGGCATGGCATAGCACTAGGCCGGGCCGGAGTGTGTCTAGGCATGGCATGCCATAGCGCGCATAACCCGAGGCCAGTGTGTCTGGGCATGGCATGCCATAGCCCAGGCGCCGGGCATCGTGTGTAGGCATGGCATGGCGCTGGCATAACGCTGGCCCAGGAGCCCAGGCGCGGATCGCGGAGGCCCAGCGAACCCAGTGTGTCTAGGCATGGCATGCCATAGCACTGGCGCGGGCCCCGTGTGTCCTAGGCATGGCATCTTAGCTAGCACTAACCCAGAGGCCCACGTGTGTCCTAGGCATGGCATGCCATAGCCGTGGCGCGGGGCCGTGTGTCTGGGCATGGCATGCCATAGCACTGGCGCGGAGCCCCGTGTGTCTAGGCATGGCATGCCATGGCATGGCAGGGCCCGGGTGTGTCCTGGGCATGGCATGCCATGGCATTAGGCGCGGAGGCCACGGGTGTGTCTGGAGCATGGCATGGCACTAGAGACGTAGGGGCATCGTGTGTGTCTAGGCATGGCATGCCATAGCACTAGAGCGCGGAGGCCGTGTGTCTAGGCATGGCATGCCATGCTTCTGCCCAGGGCCGGAGTGTGTCAGCATGGCATGCCATAGCATTAGGCGCGGAGGCCCCGTGTGTCTAGGCATGGCATGCCATAGCACTGGGCGTAGGGCATCGTGTGTGCAGGCATGGCGTGCCATAGCTGGCGCGGGGCCAGGTGTGTCTAGGCATGTGCCATGGCCGCGGCAGGGCCGGGTGTGTCTAGGCATGGCATGCCTGCCATAGCGGCTGGGCGCGGAGGCCCCGTGTGTCTAGGCATGGCGTGCCATAGCACTGGGGCGCCGGGCATGGGTGTGTCTGGGCATGGCATGGCATGGCATATGGCATAGCACTAGGCGGGAGCCCCCGGGTGTGTCTAGGCATGGCATAGCACTAGAGTAGATGCCAGTGTAATCTAGGCATGGCATGCCACCAGCACTAGGCAGGCACATTATCTAGGCATGGAATGGCACATTCATGATGAAATAAACCTCGACCCTAAAAAACAATGTTTTTTAAACTAGAGCGAGTTTAATCTGGGCATGGCATGGCATGGCATGGCCTTAGGCCGAGGCAGGCGAGGCATGCACTGGGTGAGATCCCGGGTGTCTGGGCATGTGCGGCTGAGCGGGGCCACAGCGCAATCGCCGTGTCGAGGGGCATGCCCAGGGCACTAGGCCGTGCCCGCAGTGCTAGGCAAGCATGGCCCGGTACCGTTCCTAGGAGGCATGCACTAGGCCGAGATCACCGTGCTAGGCATGCCATGGCACTAAGTAGAATCAGGTGCTGGGCATGCCATGGCACTAGTAAGAGCACCCGCGGTAGTAGGCAAGCACACCGGCGAATCACCTTGCCTGGCATTGCCATGACGCGGGCGAATCACCTTGCCTAGGCATGCCATGACACTAGGCCGACATCACCTTGCCTAGGCATGCCATGACACTAGGCGAGATCCACCTTCTTTAGGCATGCCGTAGCCTTCAGGCGAATCCAGGTGCCTAGGCATGTCATGGCACTAGGCAGAGGCAGTGCCCAGGCAAGCACACAGCCGGCAAATTGCCCCGGGCGCGACGCTAAATCAGGAATGCTTGCCCTGGGCATGTCATGGCACTAGGCGAGCAGATGCCCATGCCATGCCTGGCCAGAACGCAGGTGCCCATGCCGTGGCCTTGGCGAAGACCAGTGCCCATGCCATGGCGCTAGACGAGGCAGGTGCTGAACCATGGCACTGGGCGGGCACGTTCTGGCATGTCGTAACCTTAGGCCGGGCACCGTACGAGGCATGCCTTGCACTAGGCAGGGCGCACTGTGTGGGCATGGCGTAAACAGGCCATGGCACCTGTCCCCCAGGCAGGCCTTAGGCGGGGGACCTGGTCTAGGCATGTCATGGCGCAGAGCGAGAGGCCGCGGAGTGTCTATTCATGGCGCTGGCCTTGGCGGGGCGCAGGTGCTTAAGCGAGCACTAGGGCGAGATCACCTTGCCCGGGCTGTGTCGTGGCGCTAGGCCGAGGCGGCGGTGCGGGCGTGTCATGGCCGCCCAGGCCCGGGCAGGTGCCCGGGATGTCATGGCACTGGGCCCGGGCATCGTGCCTGGGCAAGCCTGAGGCCCGGGATCACGGGTGCTGGGCATGTCATGAGGCACTAAGGCCCAGTCGTGTAGCAGAGCCTGAGGCTTGTCAGGTGCTGGGCATGTCATGACCAGCCAGGCCAGGGGCGCGGGTGCTGGGCATGTCGTGGCACTAGAGTAGAGGCACGCCTGGGCATGTCGTGGCACTAGGCCGAGGTAGGTGCTGGGCAGAAGCACTTGGCTAGAGACCGCGTGCCTAGGCAAGCCTGGCCGGGCGTTGACCTGGGCGAGCGCTGGCCAGGGCGTGCACAGAAGCGACTTATGGTAGGGCGTGTGCCTAGGCAAGCCTTGGCCGGGCATTGTGCCTGGAGGCAAAGCCAGCCAGGCCGGCCTTGCCCAGGTGCCTGGAGCGTGTCATGGCACTGGAGGCGGATCACAAGTGCCTGGGCATGGGCGGATGGAGTGCCACAGGCCTTGGCCTTTAAGTGCAGAGATCAGATCACTGGGCATGCCGTGGCACTAAGGCCTAAACCGAGGCCGTGACTAGGCATGTCGCGGCACTAGGCCGAGGAGCCGCGGCCCGTCACAGGCCGCGACCTGGCGACGGCGTGATGGGCATGCCATGGCAGGCCCAGAGATGCCGTGTCCAGCATGGCCTAACAGCATGGGGGGGAGCGACATGTAATATCATGGGGGTGGGGCGACATGTAATGGCATGGTCGGGCTGGGACACCACCATGCCTCGGAATGCCACGTGGTCGAGGCAACATGTCTCACGAGATGGACCTTAAACACGACCGAGGGCACCATGGCATGGCAGGTGTGCAAAGCGCAAGTCGTTGCAGTGCGGGATTCGCTTGTCTTGATTTCGAGCAAGGCAATCCCGTCACCCAATCGCTTCTCATTTCGTTTAGCTTTTTATTCCATACGCATGCTTTATCCGTCGACCGGAAGATTTGTTCAACGGTCAAGGGGCTTCCGGTACCACCGGTAGCGTTCGAACCTCTTGTCGGAGGCGAAAAAGGGAAGCGGGTGGATCGGTTCGAGGGGAGGGCCGAATCGGGCGACATGAGGGCTGAATCTCGGTGGATCGTGGCATGAGCCACTCTGCCACCCACAATACCCCGTCGCGTATTTGGTAAGTACGCAGAAGTTCTACCCGATCGCTCGGTCGAGATAATGCTTCAAAGCGGCCCTTACGGTTTGTCCACACCGCGAAGGACCTGACCAGGACCTGCGTGCCTCTGGGGGCGGGCCCTCTTGGGTCGGCAATCGGGCTGCGGGCGCGCCTTGTCGTTTCTAGCCCGGATTACGACTTAGAGGCGTTAGGTCATAATCCGGCGCCGCCTGGTAGCCGGCGCCCGCGGCACTGACGGCGATGACCCGATCAATGCGAATCAGCGGTTTCCTCTCGTACTAGGTTGAATTACTGTGCACGACAACGTCATCGGTAGGGTAAAACTAACACGTCTCTGACGGTCTAAACCGGCTCCGTTCCTATTGGTGGGTGAACAATCAGCCTTGGTGGTCTGCTTCTAATGATAGGAAGAGCCGACATGAAGGTCAACAAGCGTCGCTATGAGCGCTTAGCTCGCCGCAAGCCTTGAGTTATCTGTGCTACGACACCTCTAGCTTCAAATTCCGAGAGTCTAAAGGATCGATAGTACGCTTTCACGAGTTCGTATTAAATGTCTTGGAAATCGAGAATCAAAGCGAGCTTTACCCTTTTGTTCCACACGAGATTTACGTTCTCGTTGAGCTAAATCAATCTTAAGACTTTGCGTTATCGCTGCTGAGATGTGCGCGATAAACTCCTTTGACAATGTCTTCCGCCAGGATCGGCCTTGGCGCTGCTTGGAGTCCAAAAGGAGGGATGTTCCCGCCTCCGATTCGCCGAATAAAGTAAATAACGTTAAAAGTAGTGGTATTTCACTTTTCGCGTTTCCGGCTCCCACTTATCCCTACACCTCTCAAGTCATTTCACAAAAGTCGGACTAGAGTCGAAGCTCAACGGGGTCTTCTTTCCCGGCCCGATTACGCCAAGCCCGTTCCCTTAGGTACGTGGTTTATTTGGATAGTGACGGGGGCGATGGGAATCTCGTTAATCCATTCATGCGCGTCACTAATTAGATGTGAGGCATTTGGCTATAAGAGAGTCATAGTTGCTTTCCAGTTTGCAGCTTGGTTTGAGATTTCTTCGCTGACATTGAGCAACGGCGAGAAATCACATTGCGTGAGCATCGCCGGACCATCGCAATGCTTTGTTTTAATTAAGCCGGTCAGTTCCCTTGTCCATTACCCGATTCACGGAGTCGGTATTCGGCGGGGAAGGCCAGGAAGCCGTTCGGTCAGATCCCGGCGACGCGCGGCGACCCGCTCTCGCCGGGGCGGCTTCGGCGATCCAGGCAACCCGGCGGGTTGGGCTAGGACCCCGATGCCCAGCCCACCAGGCCAATCCTTTTCAGGAGTTCACGGATCCATTTGCCGACTTCCTTGCCTACATTGTTCCATCGACGAGAGAACATTCCGCTTGGAACGTGCGGTTATGAGTACGGCCGGGCGTGGGAGGCACGTCGGTCCGGATTTTCATGGTAGTCGGCGCCTTGCAGGACACCACCGCGGCGTCGCGGTGCTCTTCCGGCCCCATTTGAACCTACCTCCCGGCTGAGCGTTCCAGAATTAGGCGGGCTGTTAAGCGAAAAGATAACTCTTCCGAGGCCACCGACGGCGTCTCGGACTCCCTGCGTTGCCGTCGGTATGCGCGTCGGTTGAAGTCTGTTAACCCGGTTGCTTCGATGCTCGCGTCGCGTGCGCTTCTCGGGCCAGCTTCCCGTCTGCGGATAATTAACCCATGTGCAAGTGCGTTCATGGAACCTTTCCCTCGCCGGCCTTCAAAGTTCTGTTTGAATATTTGCTACTACCTTACAGTCGCCTGCGGCGGCCGCTCCGCCGGGCTCGCGCCCCAGGTTTGCGGCGACCGCCCGCCCCTCCTACTCATCGAGCCTGGCCCTTGCCTCGTGACCGGGTATAGGTCGCGCTTAGCGCCATCCATTTGTTGGTTGATTCGGCGGGTGAGGTTGTTACACTCCTTAAGCGGATTCGACTTCATGCCCGCCGTCTAGCGTCTTAATCGACTGACACCCTTTGTAGGTTCTAGGTTAAGCGCGATTGGGCGCCGTAACCCGGCTTCGGTTCATCCCGCGCCATGATTCACGCCTTACCAAATGGCCCACTTGGGCTCGATTAGTGGCCGACCGATGGAGCGGTAGGTGCGTCCTACCTATTTAAGTTTGAGAATGGGTCGAGGCGTTGCGCCCCGATGCCTCTAATCATTGGCTTTACCCGATAGAACTAAGCCCGCGAGCTCCGGCTATCTGAGGAAACTTGGAGGAACGACTCTTTAGATGGTTCGATTAGTCTTTTCGCCCTATACCCAAATCCCAGACGAACGATTTACCCCGCGTCGGTATCGCTGCGGAGCCCTCCACGGGAAGTTTCCCTCACGAAGCCGCCCGCTTCAGGCATAGTTCACCATCTTCGGTCCCGGCGAATGTGCTCTCACTCGAACCCTTCTCGAGAAGATGAGTCGATTGACGGTGCACCCCTCGAGGGATCAGCGATCAAGCTTCCCTTCGCCTTCTGGGTTTTACTAGCGGATTGACTGTATGTCGAACTCCTTGGTCCGTGTTTCAAGGCGGGTCGAATAGAACCGGTAGCCCGGCGCCATGAGCGCCGCAGTCTGGCTTACTGCCCGGGAGAAGCATCTGGCTGCATTCGCGATCGGCGGCGGCGTCTACGGTATGACTAACCGGGCTTAGTCGCGCGAACCCCGCGTCGGTCAGCGCCGGTCGATCGGCGGACGGCGGATCGTTCCATCCGACCGGCGCGTCGCGGCCCCCATCGAGCACCCTCAAACCGATTTCAAGCACTCTTTGACTCCTTTTCGAGTGCTTTCATCGCTCCCTCGCGGTACTTGTTTGCTACTCCGGTCTCGCCGTATTTGCCTTGGGCCAATTTACCGCCCGATTGGGGGCTACATTCCCAAACAACCCCCGACTTCGTCGGCGGCGCTTCGTGGTCACGGCGAAGTCGGAACGCGGCGGGGCCTCTCCTACTCTCGGCGCCCCCTTCCGGGGACTTAGGCGTCGCGCGGCGAGGCGCTTCTCAAATTCTGATTGGACGTGGGACCGCCCCGATTCTCAAAAGTTGGGCTTTTCGGTTCGCTCGCCGTTACTAAGGGAATCCTTGTAAGTTTCTATTCCTCCGGCTTATTATGCTTAAGCTTCGGCCCGGGTGTTCCGCTGACCCCAGGGTCGCTATGTCGAGGTTCGGGCCTTCGTGGTGCCGTCGCTGGCCTGCGCCCAGGCTATGGAGATTCTCCTCCTTCCTCCTGCAGACGAGGGGAAAGGATCGAGGTTCGTTTCAAACCACCGCTTGTCGGCGTGCATCGCGCGGGGCGGTGCAACCAACCCGCGGGCGCGATGTTCCGGCGGGAGGCGATCATCGCCCAACTCCGGGCCCCTTGCACCGGCGGAAGGGTGGAGGCGGCATTAATGGCGTGACGCCCGAAGCGGCGATGCCCTCGACTGTAAAAATTCGGGCGCAACTGGCGTTCAAAACTTCGATGATTCCACGGGATTCTGCGATTCACACCAAGTATACGCATTTTGCTCGTTCTTCATCGATCACGAGCACAGATATCGGATTCTGCGTCGTTTGTGAGTTAAGCGACCACGCCTTCCAGCGCGCCGCGTGGCCAAAGGCTGACGGAGATAAGCGTTGACTTCGTTAATATTGTCCTTGGCGTTTTCCAGCCGGGGTTCGTTATTGGATCGGAAGGTCCGTGGGGAACACCCCCGTGCAGGCGAAGGGAAAGGCTCGCGGGCCCGCAAGATCCATCGAGGCGGAGTGGGGCTCCGCGCCAGCTACGCGCCCTCGACGGGTTGTTAAACAGCGTGTTCCGCAGTCGTTCGGTGATGAGTTCGACAATGATCCTTAAGCGGGTTCACCTCACGGGAAACCTTATTCCGACTTCTCCTTCCTCTAAATGATAAGGTTCGGTGGACTTCTCATGACGTCGCTGACGGCGAACCGCTCACGTCGCGCGATCCAGCCTCATAGGACCATTCAATGTTGGTAGGGCGGCGGCGGTGTGTCTGGGCGGGGGCGTAGTCAGCGCGATGACTCGCTTACTAGGAATTCCTCGTTGAAGACCAACAATTGCAATGATCTATCCCGTCACGATGAAATTTGAGTGCAGGGCACGGTCGGCCCGAGGGTATAGACTCGTTGAATGCATCGATTAGCGCTGGCGTGACAGAGCATCTAAGGGCATCACGGACACATTGTGCCTCGTTCCTTGGCTGGCGACGCATTCCTCTAAGAAGGCGGGTGCGGAGGGATCACCTTCGCAGCTAGTTAAGCGGTACGAGGTCTCGTTCGTTAATTAAAAAAGCGAGGAGCAAATCGCTCCTTGACTAAGAGCGGCCATACCGCCACCCGTAGAATCAAGAAAGAGCTCGGTCATCGATCCTTACTATATGCGGACTGTAGTAAGTTTCCCAGTGTTAGTCAAATTAAGCGCGGGCTCCACTCCACAGTGGTGCCCTTAGTCGATTCCTTTAAGTTTCTTAAATATACACCCGGAACCCAAAAACTTTGATTTCATAAGGTCTTGGCGAGTCTAAAAGCAACATCCGATCCACCCAGTGGCATCGTTTATGGTTGAGACTAGGGCGGTATCGATCGTCTTGAGCCCCCAACTTTGATTCTTGATTAATGAAAACATCCTTGGCAAAATGCTTTCGCGGTTGTTAGATCTTTCATAAGTAAGAATTTCACCTCGACTATGAAATACGAATGCCCCATTGTCCTGTTAATCATTCTCTCCGTCCAGAAGAATGACACAATAGGACCCGAGAAATCCTATGATGTTATCATGCTAATGTATCCATAAGCGTAGGCTTTGAGCACTCTAATTTCTTCAAAGTAGCGGCCACACTTAGGAGGCCGCGACCCGGCCGAGTTAAGACCGGGGCGCATCGGCCGTTAGAAAGGCAAGAGGACCGATTGCACACCGTAAATGGACCGTAGGCCATCCCAGTCGACCTCACGGGCTTTTAAGCTGCAGTAACTTAAATATCACGTATTGGAGTACGGAATTACGCGGCTGCGGCACGGACTTGCCCTCAATGGATCCTCGTTAAGGGTTTGATTGTATATTCCAATTACCGGTTTCGAGGCCGGTATTGTTATTTATTGTCGCTCACTCCCGGAGTGTCGGGATTGGGTGGTTGCGCTCTTTGCCTTCCTTGGATGTGGTAGCCGTTTCTCGGGCTCCCTCTCGGATCGGACCCTAATTCTCCGTCACGGAGTCAATACCATGGTAGGCCCCTTTATCTGCCATCAGTTGATAGGCGGATCTTATTTGAATGATGCGTCGCGGCCGATGGCGTGCGATCCGTCAGTTATCATGAATCATCCAATTATGGGGCATAGCCAGTCGACCTTTATCAATAAATGCATCCCTTCCGAAGTCGGGGTTTGTTGCGTATTAGCTCTAGAATTACTACGGTTATCAGAGTAGCAAGTACCATAAACAAACTATAAGCGATTTAATGAGCCATTCGCGAGTTTCCGCGATGCGGATGGATTCATACTTACACATGCATGGCTTAATCTTTGAGACAAGCATATGACTCTTTGGCGGGATCAACCCGGTATTCTTGTGCAGCGTCAGACCGCATGCACCTACCTAGACCACAATGGGTGTCGGGAGGGGCAAGCGAGCGATCCGTCGTACATCTGCGTCTAGCGATGAGCAGCAAGCTCGGCGATAGTGTGATCTTTAGATCCCATGCCGTGTTGGGTTCGCATCCGAGGAGCGCGAGCCATCATCATGGCCCATTGTGAAACCTTCATGGTCACGCGTGGGAATTACATGGAGCACGATGATCGCTTGCAAAGATCCTGCCCACATGAGCGAGAGCTAGATGGAGAAAGCGACATTCGAGAGAAAATTCCATCGATTGGGAGGCAACCACGGGAACCATTGTGATCTTGAGGCTTGTTCAGCGCTTTGTAGCTAGAATGAGGGAGGGACGTGGGAGCCAATAGTTCGTTGCGCACGAGCAAGGAGCCTACCAACCCCATTACCCAAAGCACCACTCACACGCCATCGCGGGTTTGACTTGAGATGCACCACATAGGCAGAGTGACTATTTGGGAGTTGTCTCTAGAAGCACCACAGGCTTGACAAGTGATGCCTTTGTAGTACCATTGTAGGCATGTAAGGAGAATGATAACACTATTTCAAACAGCCGAATGGATTGGTCAAACAACGGAAGACAAGCCTAGGCGGCAAGTTACCAAAGCCTGGGAGTCTAGCCCCACATGTCTGAAAGCGATGAACTATCTTGGGGCAGTGTCTAAGCCTTGTGGCGTAGTCGCAGGCCGAGGCACCATGTCTAGGCATGCACTCGGCCAAGGCACCATTTCAGGCATGTCATGACACTAGTCCCAGGCACCGTGCTTAGGCAAGGCACTAGGGAGAGGAGCGGAGTGCACAGACGAGGCACTAAGCGAGGAACCTTGCCTAGAGCGAGGCCAAACGAGGAACCTTGCCTAAGAGCGAGGCGCTAAACGAGGTGCTTGCCCTGGGCAAGGCACTAAGCTAGAGACCACACCTGGGCATGGCACTAGCACCATGCCTAGGCATGCACTAGACCGGGGCTTCATGCCCTATGACATGCACTAGGACAAGGCACCGTGCTAGCCCGAGCCTTAGGCGGGCACCATGGCTAGGGAGCGAGAGGCATGCTTGCGATGTGGGAGGGAACATCAGTCTATAGGCTTGGGAGGCCAAGGGCAGCGACATGGCGTCTTGAGCGAGTCGACAAAGACTGCATGGGAGAGCTAGCAACGGGATCATTGTCTAGGTATGCGGGCAATCGGATGTCGAGGACTTGGGGTGGAATATGGCACGCCCATGCCCTGAGTGGCATGGGTGTGTGCGCCCGGGGGGCGACACGCAAGAGGCGGCATGCCTAGGCCATGGCACCATGCCTAAACAAGGCACTAAGCAGGGGCACCATGCCCTAGGCATGCACTAGGCCGGGCATCGCGCCTGGGCATACTGGGGTGAGGCACCTTGCCTGGGGGCGGCCGCAGGCGAGAGAGGCACCATGGGTTGGGCATGCGTAGCGAACAGCGGGTGCTAGGCAAAAGCCGGGTGCCTAGGCATGAACTAGACAAAGCTTTCCTGCTTAGTGACTGGGCCATGCACTAGGCCGGGCACCTGTCTGGGCATGCACTAGGCCGAGGCACCACTGTTCTAGGCATGCACTGAAATAGGGCACCACGTGAGAGGGGGCATGCTGGCCCAGGGGCACCTTGTGGGGCATCTCTTGTGCGACCGAGGCACCATGCCCGAGGCGAGGGCCACTGGGTAGGGCGCCTGTCGGGGGCATGCACTGGGCCGGGGCACCCGCAGGCAGGGCACTGGAGCCGGGAGCGCCACTGTCGGGGCATGCACTGGGCCAGGCACACATCATAGGCATGCACTAGGTCGGGGCACTGTGCAGGCATGCGTGGAGCTGACACCTGTCGAGGGCATGCACTAGGTGAGGGCACCATGCCGGGCAGGCACTAGGCCAAGGCACCTGTCTAGGCATACGCAGACCGGGCGCGCCTGTCGAGGGCATGCCTTGGGCCAAGGCACTGTCGAGAGGCATGCACTGGGGCACGGGGCACCATGCCCGGGACAAGGCAGCTGAGCTTGAGGCGCACGTGCAGGCATCTGTGGGCCGGAGCGCCTGTCGGGGCATGCGCTGGGCCGAGGCACCATGCCGGGCAAGGCCCGAGGAACAGCCAGGGGCACGGAGTGTCTAGGGCAAGGTGCTAGACCCCGGGCACCATGCCCCGAGTAAGGGTGCTGGGCAGGGGCACCATGTCCTAGGCGGTGCTAGGCCAGGAGCACCGTGTGAAGAAGCCAGTCTTGACCCGAGGCACCATGTCTGGAGCGGGTGCTAGGCCGAGCTGTCTAGGCATACATAGGCCCGGGCACCGTGTCTGAGGCAAGGTGCTGGGCCGGCACCATGCGGGCAAGGTGCTAGGCGCGTGCCTCGGAGGCTGCAGGCGGAGCGAGCGTGGGAGGCGAGGGCGTGCCTTCGGCTCGAGAGCAACGTGGGGGGCCCGGCGTGGGGGGCAGGGGCATGCACGCGTGGGGAGAGTCAGTCCATAGGCTTGGGCGGCCATGGAGCGGCATGGCATCTTAGGCAGCGAGTCGACAACGATTGCGTGGGAGAAGCCCAGCAGCGGGGTCATTTAATAAAGCTCTACCGCGGTAGGATGTCGAGGGCTTGTGGGTGGCATATGAGCACGCCCATGCCACGAGTGGCATGGGTGTGTGCACGCCGGGGGCAGCACGCAAGGCTGCGTGCCTAGGCCGGGTGCGCTGCCAAGCCCATAGAGGCAACCACCCCCCCCTTAAAGAGCAATATAAGCCTTTTTAGAAAAATCTGGAGGAGACATCACACATGCTTGAGGAGACATAATGGCAAATTTTAACCAGGAAAGCGATTTTAGTCCCGTTTTTTTTGCAGATTCGCTTTATAATAATTATACATGGCCAAGAAAAAAAGAAGAAAAAAAATTTGGACGCAGAAAATATTTATTTTTATTTATTTACTAGAAAAATAGGGGAAAATAGGGAAAAATAGGAGAAAATAGTAAAAATATTTTTAAAATTCATTTTTCACATGGGAAAAATATTTGGGACCAGAATTGATCGATTTGAAGTGGAGGGAAATGTTTTATTTTAATTTATTTCTTGAAATAAGGCGAAAAATAGGTGAAAACGGGGAAAAATAGGGAAAATAGGAAAATAGGGGAAAAAAATTGATTTAGATTTGACTCTTTGGAATGCAATATTTTACTATAAAATAATGTATTTGATAATATTTTAAATGAAAAGTGATAATTTTAAAATTTTTTTTCTCTAAATATAGAATATAGGGAAAACTTATGGGAAAAGGTATTGAAAAACATTTTTGTCATGAGAATGATATTTTGAACAATGAATGAAACAATGGAATAGAGCGAGCATGGTTAGGAAGCGATTAAGGCATAGGTGCGGAAAGCCACGAAATATTGTCGGGTCGCCCGATGGCATGGAGGACAACGAGGGTTGTGGCACCATCGATATTATAGGCACCTATCAATATTACCAAATTATTTCTTGGCACGATGGAGCGGGTTGCCGGTGGCGTGGCAAAGCACTAGGCGAGGCCGCGGTGTGTCATGGCATGGCATGCAATAGCACTAGGGCGAGATTTATGTCTAGGCATGGCATGGCACTAGGTCTCTTGCAGGGCCCGTGTGTCTAGGCATGACAAAGCGTAGACCGAGGAGGCCATATGTCTAGGCATGGCATAGCACTGGACGAGGGACCGGTGTGTCTCTATGCATAGCATGCCACCGCACTAGGCGCTAGGGCCCGGGTGTGTCTGGCATGGCATGCCATAGCACTAGCCAGGGCCGGGAATTCCCCAGTGTGTCTAAGGCATGGCATGCCATAGCACTAGCCCGAGGCCCAGGCCCGGAGTGTGTCCTAGGCATGGCATGCATAGCACTTTTCCGGCGTAGGGCCGGGTAATCGTGAGCATGGCATGCCATAGCACTAGCCCGAGGCCAGAGGCCCCGGTGTGTCTAGGCGTGGAATGCCAGCACTAGCAGGGCCAGGTGTCCCCAGGCATGGCGTGCGTGCTGGCAGGAGCCCGAGGCTGGAGGCCACGGTGTCTGGGCATGGCATGCCATGGCACTAGGCGCGGAGGCCTGGGTGTGTCCCAGGCATGGCATGCCATAGCACTAGCCAGGGCCCAGGCTGGAGACCCCAGGTGTGTCCTGGGCATGGCATGCCGTGCAGCCTTGGCGCGGGGCCGTGTCAGGCATGGCATGCCATAGCACTAGCCCGAGGGCCCGGTGTGTCTAGGCATGGCATGCCATAGCACTAGCACGGGCCAGTGTGTCTAGGCATGGCATGCCATAGCGCTTCGAGGCCCGATGTGTCTAGGCATGGCATGCCATAGCCCAGGCGCGGAGGCCCGTGTGTCCCCAGGCGTGGCATGCAGCCCTAGGCCCAGGGCATCGTGTGTATAGGCATGGCATGGCATGGCATGGCATGACATAACTGTGGCGCAGGGCCGGGTGGTGTCTGGGCATGGCGTGCCATAGCACCCGCCGAGGCCCGGGTGTGTCTGGGCATGGCATGCCATAGCCTTGGCGCCAGAAGGCATCGTGTGTCCCCAGGCATGGCATGGCATGGCATAGGCAGGGCCACGAGGGGCGCCCGGCGGACGTGGAGGGCCAGCGGGCCCGATGTCTAGGCATGGCATGCCATAGCACTAAGCGTGGGCCCGTGTCTAGCATGGCATGCCATAGCGCCTTGCAGGGCCCGTGTGTCCTAGGCATGGCATGCCATAGCATTAGCGCGGGAGGGCCCGGGTGTGTCTAGGCATGGCATGCCACCGCCAGCACCCCAGGCGCGGAGCCCGTGTGTCTAGGCATGGCATGCCATAGCACTAGCCCGAGGCCCGTGTGTCTAGGCATGGCATGCCATAGCATTAGGCGCGGAGGCCCCGTGTGTCTAGGCATGGCATGCCATAGCACTGGCGCTGAGGCATCGTGTGTCTAGATGGCATGCCGTAGCAGGCGCGGAGGGCCCGGGTGTGATCACAGGCATGGCATGCCATAGCAGCCGGGCCGGGTATTACAGGCATGGCATGCGCCGCCCAGCGTGACGCGAGGCCGGGTGTGTCTGATGGCATGCCATAGCACAAGCGTAGGGCATCGTGTCTAGGCATGGCATGCCATAGCACTAGGCGGAGGCCCGATGTGTGCAGGCATGGCATGCGTAGCCTGCTTAGAGGCCCAGTGTGTCTAGGCATGGCGCTGCCATGGCAATAAGCAGCGGAGGCCGTGTGTCCCAGGCATGGCATGCCATGGCACTAGGCGCCCAGGGGCATCGTGTGTCACAGGCATGGCATGGCATGGCATAGCATGTGGCATATGTTTAGGCCGGGCCGTGCAGGCATGGCGCCGCGCCCTAGGCGATCTGTGTGTCTAGGCATGGCATGCCATAGCACTGAACCGGGCACCGTGTCCTAGGCATGGAATGGCACATTCATGATAGAAATAAACCTCAATACAAAAAACAATATTTTTTTAAACTAGAAGGCGAGAGTTCATCCCTAGGCATGGCATGGCATGGCGTAGGCCGAGGCAGGCGAGGCATGCACTAGGCCGAGATCAGGTGTCTGGGCATGTCATGGCACAAGGCCGGGCACCGCGCCGAGATCGCGGGTGTCGAGAGGGGCGTAGACACTAGGCGGGTGCCAGGTGCCTGGGCAAGCGCCGGGTAGAGACAGTTCTGGAGGCGTGCAGGGGCCCGGGATCACGGGTGCCTGGGCGTGCCGTGGCACTAGGCCGGATCAGGTGCCTGGGCATGCCATGGCACTGGGCGAGGCACCACCGTGTAGGCAAGCACGGCGAATCACCTTGCCCTGGGCATGCCGTGACACTAGGCGAATCACCTTGCCTGGGCATGCCATGACACTAGGCCGAGATCACCTTACTGGGCGTACCATGACACTAGGCGAATCACCTTGCCTAGGCATGCCATGGCACTAGGCGAGATCAGGTGCTAGGCATGTCATGGCACTGAAGTAGGAAGATGCCGTGCTTAGGCAAGCCTTGCACGGCCCAGAACGGGTGCGAGCCATGACGCGGCCAGAATCTTTAGGCATGTCACGCGGCGTAGAGGCCAGAGGCACCGTGCCCATGCCATTGGCACTGAAGCAGAGACGCGGTGCCCATGCCATGGCACTAGGCCGAGGCACCGTGCCCATGCCATGGCACTGGACCGGCAGGTGCGAGCCATGGCACTGGGCCGGGGGCAGGTGCCTTGGCGTGTCATGGCACTATAGGCGGGGCACGGGTGCTGAGGCGTCTCCAGCACCTTGAAGTAGGAGGGCACCACCGTGGGCGTGGCGTAATCCCTTCCAGGCCATGGCGCACGTCTGGAGCGAGACCTTTGAGCGGGACTGAGTCTAGGCATGTGGCGCTAGGCCAAGACCGCGGAGTGTCTATTCATGTGGCATGGCCTTGGGCCGGGAAGGCCAGGTGTAAGGCAGGCACTAGATTTGAGATCAGGTGCGGGCATGTCATGGCACTAGGCAGAGCGGCGTGCCCAGGCGTATCGTAACGCAGGCAGAACAGGTGCCCGGGCATGTGTGGCACTAGGCCCGGGCATCGATGCTGGGGCAAGCACAAGGCGAATCAGGTGCCTGGGCATGTCCTTGGCACTGAGCCGGGCGTGGAGTGCCTTGTAGAGCCTGGCCAGAATCCAGGTGCCTAGGCATGTCATGGCGCCAGGCCGAGGCGGCCGTGCTAGGCATGTGGCACTAGGCCGAGGCACGCCCCAGGCATGTCATGGCGCACTGGGGCGGGGCGCGGGTGCTGGGCAAGCGCTTGGCCGAGCAAGCGTGCTGGGGCAAACGCTGGCCAGGGCATTGCTGAGCGAGCACTTGGTAGAGTGTGCGCCACAAACAACATGGCGAGCATTGTGCCTAGGCAAACGCGGCGAGCATTGTGCCTAAGCCGAAGCAAACCCGGCCTTACCGTGCCTAGGCGTAATCATGGCACTAGGCGAAGATCGCGGAGTGCTAGGCATGGCACTAGGCGAATCCGCAGGTACTGGGCATGGCGCTGTGAATCACCGTGCCTAGGCATGCCATGGCACTGGGCTAAGTAGGGCACGTATTCAAGGCGCCATCCGCGGCACTAGGCGAGCCGCATTTGTCTAGACACGACCACAGCGAAGGCGGCGTGACTAGGCATGCGCGGCTGTAGTAGGGGGCCGCCGTCATCCACAGCATGGCCTAGCTTAGCATGGGGGGCAGCATGTAATATCATGGGGGTGGGGGGCGGCATGTAATGGCATGGTGGACGCAAGGACACCACCATGCCTCGGAATGGTCACACCGCGGTCGAGGCAACATGTCTGCCGTGAGCAACCTGGCCAGGGCACCATGGCATGGCAGGTGTGCAAGCGCAAGTCGTTGCAGTGCGGTCGCTTGTCTTGATTCCGAGCAAAGCAATCAGCGTCCGCAATCGCTTCTCATTTCGTTCAGCTTTTTATTCCATACGCATGCTTTATCCGTCGGCCCAGGATTTGTTCAGGTCGAGGGCTTCCCAGGTACCACCGGGTAACGTTCAAAGAACCTCTTGTCGGAGGGCGAAAAAGGGGAGCTTGGTGGATCGGTTGAGGAGAGACGAATGTCGAGAGCGACATAGGGGCGGAGAATCTCGATGGATCGTGGCAGCCAAGGCCACTCACCACTGCAATACCCGTGCGCTCATTTAAGTCGTGCGCAAAGTTCTACCGTGCTCGGTCGGAATAATGCTTCAAAGGCGGCCTACGGTTTGTCCCGAGGACCTGACCAGGCTGCGTGCCTCTACGGAAATGAGGCCCCTGCGAAATTCGGCAACCAGGCGGCGGGCGCCGCGTCGTTTCGCCGGATTCGACTTAGAAGCGTTGATCGTAATCCAGCGCCACGGTAACCCGGCGCCAGCTTTTTCAACCGCGCGATGACCAATTGTGCGAATCAACGGTTCCTCTCGTACTGGTTGAATTACTATTAGGCCTTGTCATCGGTAGGAATTAAAACTAACCTGTCTCACGGCCCAGTGCAAGCGCTCACGTTCCTTATTGGTGGTGAACAATCCAAACACTTAGTAATTACGCTTCACAATGATAGGAAGAGCCGACATCGAAGGATCAAAGAAGCAGCGTCGCTATAGGCGGCAGTTTGCCACAAGCGATTATCTAAGTAACTTTTCCGACACCTCACAGCCCCAGTCAGAAGGTGCAAGGATCGATAGGCCGCGCTTTCACGGTTCCGTGACCGTGCTGGAAATCAGAATCAAGCAGGCTTTGCACTTTTGTTCCACACGAGATTTACGTTCTCGTTAGGCTCATCTTAGGACTTTGCGTTATCTTTTAACGGATGTATGATAAACTCACGACGTCATCTTCCGCGGATCGGCGCGGCCTCCTTAGGTCGGAGGGGATGTTCCGCCTCAGATTCACGGAATAAGTAAAATAACGTTAAAGTAGTGGTATTTCACTTTACGTAGTTCCGGCTCCCATATCCCTCACCTCTCAAGTCATTTCACAAAGTCGGACTGGTCAGCTCAACGAGGATACTTCTTTCCGTGATTCTGCAAACGTTCACTTGTTTGTGGTTTGACCAGATAAATGCGTGAGGCCGATGCAGAGTCTGTTAATCCATTCATGGCGTCACTAAATTAGATGACGAGGCATTTGGCTAAGATCGCGATTACTCATGTTTACCGCTTGGTTGAATTTCTTGCGGCATTCGAGCAGGCGAGGGAAATCACATTGTGGCCATCCGAGACCCGTCGCGATGCTTTGTTTCCCAATGTCGCGGTCGGATTCCCTTGTCGGGTACCCGGTTCACGAGTCATTGTTGGCGGGGAAAGGCCCAGAGGAGCCGTTGATCCTAGATCCGGCCCGACGCAGCGGCGACGCTCTCGCCGGGCAACTTCGGCGATCCGCAAGCGGCCAGGCGGGTTGGGGCTGAGACCCGATGCCCGACCCTCAGGCAATCCTTTTCGAGGTTACGGATCCATTTTGCCGACACGCACACATTGTTCCGCCGGCGGCTGTTCACCTTGGAGCTTTGATCTTGGTTATGAAATCGGCCGGCGTGGGGCGCTCGGTCCTCCCGGATTTTCATGTAAGGCGTCGAGGGCGCCACGGGTTCCGCAGCGACGTCTGGTGCCGGTAATTGGACCCTACCTCGTTGAGCATTCGAGTGGCGGTACATTAAGCGAAAGATATAACTCTTCAGGGCCCTCGGCGGCGTCTCCGGATACAAATTGCCGTCGGCGCCACGTCGGTTCGGGAATGTTAACGCCGATTCCCTTCGATGCTCGGCGTGCGCGTGCGCTGCTCAGACGGAGCTTCCCCGTCTCTTAAGTCGACTAACCCATGTGCAAGTGCCGTTCACAGCTGGGTGCTTTCCCTCTTCGGCCTTCAAAGTTCTGGTTTGATATTGCCACTACCACGAGAATTAACTGCAAGCGCTCAGCGGGCTCGCGCCCAGTTTGGCGACCGCGCGCCCCTCCTACTCATCGAGCTGGCCCTTGCCTCGGCCTTGTGGGTATAGGTCGGCGGCAGTGCTTATCCATTTGAGTTCAGTTGATTGTGGGTGAGTTGTTACACTCCTTAGCGGTTCGACTTCCGCGAGCCGCCGTCCTCTTTGTCTGACCGACCAACACCCTTTGTGGGTTCTAGGTTAGCCTTGATTTAGGCACCGTAACGGCTTCCGGTTCATCCCGCATCGCGGTTCGCACCGTGGCGCGGAGCTCAGATTCGTGGCCGGCTCGATAAGGCGGCCGCGTCAGTCTACCTATTTAAAGTTTGAGAATAGGTCGAGGACATTGCGCCCCCGATGCCTCTAGTCATTAGCTTTACCCGATTGAACTCGTTCCGAACTCCGGCTATCCTGAGGGAAACTTCGGAGGAAACCAGCTACTAGATGGTTCGATTAGTCTTTAAGCCCACATACGAAGTCGGTGCGTGTGACGATTTGCGTCGGTATCGACTGCGGGCCTCCACGAGATTTCCTCACGGCCGCCCAGCTCAAGCATAGTTCACCATCTTCGAGGTCCAAGCGGTATGCTCTCACTCGAACCCTTCGGAAAGATCAAGGTGGTCGGCCAGTTGCACCCCTCCGGGGGGATACGCCGATCAAGCTGCTGGCCTTCACCGGGGTTTCATGGCAGGATTGACTCGCACACATGGACTCGCTTGGTCAGTGTTTCAAGGCGGGTGGATGGGGGCCCGGTGGCCCGGCGCCATGAGCGCCGCAGTGCGAAAGCCGCGCCCGGAGCGTCGCGCATTCCAGTGACGGCGTCCGCAGGTATGACTACAACGGGCTTAGATTCGCGCCTGGCCGCGTCGGTCGCGCCGGTCGTGGTAGGGCGGCGGATCGCCGTTCCGCTCCGATGGCGCCGCCGGCCCCCATCCGCTTCCACTCCCGACAATTTCAGCACTCTTTGGCTCTCTTTTCAAAGTCCTTTCATCTTTCCCTGCGGTACTTGTTTGCTATCGGGTCTCGCCGTGTTGCGGACCGGAATTTACCGCCCGATTAGAACGCATTCAAGCAACGGGCTTCGTCGGCGGCGCACCGTGGTGCGCGGCGGGTCCGGGCGCGGCGGGGCTCTCACCCTCTCAGCGCCCCTTCGAGGACTTGGGCGGTCGCCGGCGGGGGCGCTTCTCGGACTTTCTGGTCGGACGGCGGGACCGCTGATTCTCAGCCCCAGGCTTTTCCGGTTCGCTCGCCGTTATAAAGGGAATCCTTGGTTTCTTTTCCCTCCCGCTTATTGATATGCTTAAACTGCGGGTGTTCACTTTGACTGGGGTATTTGTCGAGGTTCGGGCCTTTCAGTGGTGCCGTGCGAAGCCGCCGCGCCCAGCATGGAGATTCTCCTCCTTCTGCGCCGGGCGAGGGGGAAAGGATCGAGTTCGTTTCAAACCACCGCTTGTCGGCGTGCATCGCCGCGGGACAGATTACAACCAACCACGGGCGCGATGTTCCATGGGAGGCGATGTCCGCCCAACTCCAGGCCCGCCACTCGGCGGAAAGGGTGGAGGGCGGCGTGCGTGTGGCCTTCCCGACTGGCTGATGCCCCGCCGACCTAATAGTCGGGCGCGACTTGCGTTCGGGCTTCCGATGATTCACGGGATTCGCAATTCACACCAAGTATCATTTGCTACGTTCTTCATCGATCGAGCCTAGATATCAGATTGCGAAGTCGTTTTGTAGTTAAGCGACCCGCCTTCCAGCACGTGGCCGGGCGGCGGGATGGCGTTGTTTCGTAATATATTGTCCTTGGCGTTTTCCGCGCCCGGGGTTCGTTGTTATTGGATCCGGGAAAGGTCCCGGCAAGACACCCCCATGCAGGGCAAAGGAAAGGCTCGCGAGGCCGCAGATCCATCGAGGAGAAGCGGAGTGGAGGCTCCACGCCCGCTGCGCCCCTCGACGGGTTGTTAAACAACGCGTGTTCCGCGAGATTAGTTCGGTCGATAGGTTACGACAATGATCCTTCAGCGGAGTTCCACTACGGAAACGATACGACTTCTCCTTCCTCTAAATGATAAGGTTGTTGGATCTCGCGGCGTCGCGAGGCGGCGAACGCTCACGTCTGCGCGATCAGGAACACTTCACGGTTAATTCAATCGGTGGAAGCTGACGGGCGGTGTGTCTGAAAGGCGGGGCGCCGTCGCGGTGATATTAACAAGAATTCGTTGAAGACCAACAATTACCGTGATCCATCCCATCAGGTAATTTCAAAGATTACGGGCTGTCGGCCAAGGCTATAGACTCGTTGAATACGCTCCCGATTGTAGCGCGCGTGCGGCGAGAACATCTAAAGGGCGTCCACGGACACATTATTGCCTCGAACTTCCTTAGCCTAAGCGGCCATAGTCCCTCTAAGAAGGTGGCTGCGGAGGATCACCTTCGCATAGCTAGTTAAGCGAGAGCGAGATCAGTTCGTTAGTGCAGGACAAATCGCTCCACCAACTAAAACTGACCATGCACCACCACCCATAGAATCAAGAAAGAGCTCGATCTGTCGTCCTTCTTATGTCTGGACTGAAAGTAAGTTTCCGTGTTAAATTGGAAATTAAGCCGCGGGCTCCTCACAGTGGTGCCCTTCCGTCCAATTCCTTTAAGTTTAAACCTTGCGACCATCTCCCGGAACCCAAAAACTTTGATTTCTCATAAGGTGCCGGCCCAGCGGAGTCCTAAAAGCAACATCGGCGATCCTGTCGGCATCGTTTATGGTTGAGACTAGAGATGGTGTCGATGCGTCTTCGAGCCCCTGACTTTTCGTTTGAGTTAGTAGAAACATCCTTGGCAAATGCTTTCCCTTGATTGTTGGAAAGTCTTTCATAAATCAAGAATTTCACCTCTGACTGTAATCACACAGAATGCCCCATTGTCCTACATTAATCATTACTCCAGATCCAGAAGGCAACCACAAATAGGGCCAAAATCATGATGTTTATCATGCTCTGCCATCCTTAGCGTAGGCTTTGCTTTAGGCACTCTATTCTTAAAATGTGCCACCGGAGTGACCCGGCTTGATTAAAGACCAGGCGCATCGGCCGAATTAGAAGGGACAAGGGCCGATTGCACACCGTGGCGGACCGACCGACCCATCAAAGTCAACTACAGGCTTTTTAAGCGCAACGTGACTTAAATATCACGCTAGTAATTTTGGAATTGTGATTTGGCACAGGACTTGCCCATCAATGGATCCTCGTTAAAGGGATTTAGATTGTACTCATTCAATTACCGGACTCAAGGCGGTATTGTTATTTGTGTCACTACCTCGGAGTGTCGAGTTGGGTAGTTTCTTTCATTGCTTCGCGGATGTGGTAGCCGTTTCACCGGGCTCCACTACTCGGAATCGAACCACAATTACCGTCACGTCGATACACCATGGTAGGTGTCACACGCCTTTCTTTTGCTCGTGTGCGGCGCCTAGGAACAGCTAGGCGGCCTTCGATGCCTCACATATTCTCTGAACACAAGGTCTTGGGGCACTCTCATTGTGTTTTGTGCTACATTACAGACAAGTTGCATGGCTCCCACGCGCCTCGGGCTCAATGCTTTTCTGTGGATTGCTCAGGCATAATGTGAATTAACAGTGAGCAACGGGGCCATACCTCTGGGATGCTTCAGGGGCCAATCTAATCCTGATAATGACTAAGAGTCCTACTCAACTCTAGTCTTCAAATCCGTGAGCCTGACCTGATCCTTCGCATTAGAGTCTGTGGATGAAACTCCTGTACCGATGCCAGTTCCCACCACGGTAGAGTCCTCCGCTAGAGTCTGTCTCGCCCTAGGAGTCTTCCGCTACGAGACCTTCACTTTAGGAGTCGGTAGCAGGAGTCTTTCCCGCCTAGGATGAGGAGTCCTTCCCGGCTTGGGAGTCTACCCCGCTAGGAGTCCTTGCATAATAAGACTCCTTAAGTTTGTAGGAATCCTTGTTGCACTTTCGGATTAGGATGCTTGCGCGAGCTCTGCCCACTTAAATAGCGACATTCGCCCCACGATTCAGTTTGCCTCAAGTGCTTGCGCCCGAGGCCCCCTGCAAAGCGTGAGTGCGGAAGTGGCTGACCAACGTCTTGGCGTCCCAGGCAGGTGCGCCTTCAGCTCATGTGCGTGCTTGGCTCACGCTTTGTGCCCTCCGGACACATGTTTTCCCAACCTTGCCTTACCGTTTTCCATAGGGCCATGGGGCCAAAGGCGGCGCCCTCATGCGCCGCGGGACTGTGTTAGCATCTAGTCGAGAAATTTAACAAACCCTCCCCATTAGAAATTATTCACGATCACCGTTGACTTCAACCGTATACTGAGGATGGGGTCTTGGCCCCCGCCCTGATAACACTTTTTGGCTGCACCTCAGCGGCGGCGTCCCCTTCCAATGAATCAGTACTCGGTCCACTTGTTCTTCAGTTCCCGTCTTCCCTTATCTGCCGGGATCTTGCGAATCTCACTTTGGCGGGCTGGAGGCTCTAACCATGGCGGGTTCGGCACAGCCTCTGTCGGGATTAGGATCAACTATTGATAGGGCTTGAGGGGAAGCATGGAATGTCGGGTGAAGCTTCAACCTCTGGTAGCTTGGGTTCATGACCGTTACTATACGCTTCACAACTTGAAGGGTCCATCGTATTTAGGTCGAGCCTCTCTGGCTGCTTATTCTGATCTTTTCCGGATGCGAGGAGTTAACTTCAACAGAACCATCTCCCCTTGCCAATTACGAGGTCCTCACCTTATACGTCGCATACTTCTTCATGCGTCTACTTGCCTTCTCTAGGGCGTCTACGGCTTCATCGAAGCAAAACTGAGGACTGCAAACTTGTCTGTAATTTGGGCTCACTACGTCAGGACGCTCTGTGACGAAGTCGAGCGTGTGGTACGGGGCCGATTGCTACTGAAGGGCTCATCTGTGGGCGAACGTGATTGGAGTCTTGTTTGGCTCTAGAAGTTCCAACCAATTTTGAGAGAATTTTGACGTCGCAGTAGAGCGCAAATACTCTTCGGCCACTGGTTCCTCTCTGTCATTGTGGGTGAGAGGGGTGATTGTGATGTCGAGAACTTACGTCTGTGCCCATCTTGAACGGCTCGACCCAAACCTGCGTAAACCGCGTGTCTCGATGTGCTATGTCTTGGGGCATCGAAATGTTTCACAACATTCTTGAAGATCTGTAGCTGCCTCTTGTTGGACCTCACTCGGAAATTTGGGATGAAACGGCGTGGAGAACACAATACACCACCGCAGCGAGTGAAGCCTCTCTTCGGAAGCCAGTGGTAGTCATCGATAGACCACTGCTGGCTTCTCGGAATGGACGAACGTAACAATCCGCTTCCTTCTTCCGTTGGATCTTGTCAACTTGACAAACATGGCATGTCTTGACATATGTACGTCTTCCTTAAATCTTAGGCCCGATGAAAGGCAGGTGCCCGGCAAATCCAAAGATTCTTTCTCTCTGGTGGGCCAGCCACGTCTCGTATCATGTGTTTCCTTCGGCTCTTGGCTATTGTGGGGCACACCACCAAGCTTCCCTCCTCGAAGTCTAAGCAACTCATTCTCAGGCAGTCATAGCTCGTGGTGCCTGTCTCTCACACCCTTTCTACCGACTTTGATACGTTGAGTCTTGTAAACTAAAATTCTAACTATTTGTTGAAATGCTGTCACAAGCTGAACTCAACGATCCCTATCTTACCACTTCCTTCCCTACTGACATAGCCACTTAGTTTGTGTCGACCCGGCGCACCACACGAAAATCAAAGTCAGCGAACTCTTGCCCGTGGGCTTGGCGGCGTGGCTTCTTCTGAGTTGTGAAGAAGGTGTTTGGCAACATTGTCGGTCACTACTACGAACGAGAGTTCCCATCAAGTAGTGCTTCCAGTGTCGAGCAATGGATGACCCGCGATCATCTCTCCTTTCTCGCGCGTGGCTATGCCTTTCTCATTGCATTGACTTGGAGCTCTGAGAACTCTTGGATTGCCTCTTGCAAGCCTCACCTAGGGCCCTGTCAGAGCGCATCAGGTGTGCGCTAAGCGGCAACTCCATGTCGGGCGGTCTGTCCCGGCTGCGAGGTGATCGCATCCTTTGGCGTGAGCCACGGAAGGCGACGGCACTAAATCCATTCCACTTCCTCTCTTTTCCAAGGTGAGTGAGAGCTCTTGGCTATCTTGGAATAGCCGTTATAATCATAAATGGTTCGCCCAGGAACGATCGCCCGATTCGTCACCTTGGTCGGGTGGCGATCTCAGTCTTTGCCACCTTACCATCATCTTATCTGGTTTAAGTAGATGACCGAAACTTGATCTCGAGTGCGAGCAAACTCACACTTCTGCTGCTTGACATACAGCTGGTTCACGCCTCCCGGGTGCCATTCGGCACCATCTCGAGGTGTACCACGTGATCTTGTAGAGTCGGGCTGTAGATCACTATGTCGTCCCAGTATACCACCACGAATGAATCCAGGAAGTCGAATAGGACATCATTCATGAGGTTACAAAATGTAGCGGGAGCATTAGTCAAACCAAGGCATAACTAAAATTCAAAACTTCTGCAGGAGTTACACATGTAGTCTTTGCCTCGTCCCCTTCAATACAGCGCCTTGCCAATATCCCGATCGCAAGTCTAGCTGAGTGAAGTACTCGAAGAAACCTTGCTCAATCGGTCAGTGACTCCAGCGGCCAAAGGTATCGGATACTTGTTCTTGATCGTGACTTTGTCCGGTGCCGTTAATCCACATCAAGGCGTACCATGTCTTGCTTCTTACGAAAGCTTGACACCCCGATTGCTCATCTGGCGCTGGAGGCTGGACGGACCGCATCCATGACTCCGTCAAGCGCTTCAGCGAAACTCCTCTCGGCTGCGGTGGACTCATCCGATGGGAGCTTGAAGCGGGGAGGTCTCGACCACAGCCGCAGGCTTATCGATGTCCGTCACGCGCCTTCTCGGTGGCGGCTTCTTGGAGCAGCACCGGGAGGCATAACATCAATAAATCTCACCATTATGGGGGCTGGCATGCGGCACCTCGACTTGCTTGTCCGGCAGTGCCGATCATTGCCGCGACATATGTATTAACTGCGCTACAGGCCTTTCTCGATTCTTGACGAATGAGGTCTTCTCCTGAAAGTCTCTTGAAACTGATCATTAGGCCACGAAACATATTTACTTCTCATCCATGATCAACAGCCCATTCAAGTGCGGCAACAAGGCTACCTTGGCTCTTTGGAAGAAATGATTAATATGAAATCAAAAAATCATCGAAGAACATAGTATATTTTCGATCTTGTCCCCGAATTGCCGCCATTCTTTGCCATACCATGCGTCTTGTGCTTGAAATTTGTTTGACTTTGAGCTTCTTTGTCATCTTTAGCTAGCTTTGAACCGAGTCTGGCTGCTTCCCTTGTTGATACAAAATTGTGGGTCGCCCATCTGCAATCTCCTGATTTTCACCCTCCAGGTCGACAACTCGACATATATCGATCCTCTGTGTAGTGCGCCTCGGCGCGTGCATTCAGCAAGCGAAGGGTTGGCTCTTGTAGGGGCCTCTGCTCCGCTATCTTCCCCGTCTTCAGCTCTGAGTGCATTGAGCTTCTCCTTCTTTGGGCAATCCCTCGCTCGTGTGGCCATCGCGGATGTGAAAATCAAACCCAGGCACAGTAGTTTGTGAGAGTCGCCCTCTCCCCACTTTAGCTGCGTATCCGTCTTCTTCGACCCTTGCCTCCACTCGGGGCTTTCCATCTGACTTCGGTTCGACTCCTTATTTGGCGGCCTTTCCCCCTTTTAGGTGGGAGTAGAGGAAGAGGTCACTCTTGTAGTCGGATGGCGGTCCCGGCTGCTTCACCATGTTGAGGCGAGTCTTGGACACCTTGCCTCCTCGGTTCGATTTGAGCCATCCACCTGTCCGGACATGAAGTTGAGCAGCTTGTCTCGCCGGACATGTCCCTTGATGTCAAGGATCAACGAGCTAAACTCCTTCACATAATCTCGGCGAGCCGTGCCTTAGTTCTTCGAGAATTCCCTCGCCATCCATATTTGTGTTCGTGGGTAAGAAGCGATCTTCGATTCGCTTTCAAGATCTCGGCTCGATCTTTGATTAGGCCAACAGCGGCGTGATGGCTAAGTTACGGTCCGTAGCAGCTTTGCATCACCTGTCAAATACATAGTGGTTATAGTTACTGTTCACCTTTGGTGACCGGCGTGAAATATTGCTCCCGTGTCGAAGAAGTTCTCGAGTCTTTTCGCGCTGCGGCACTTTCACCAAAGTCTTGGGCTCAATTCCGCACCAGCCAGCGGGAGAGATGGATCTGCTGACCCAGGATGGCGTGCCACCACTGCTTGCTAAGCCGGCAACCACGATCTCCCCTCTAGAGATCTGATCCGCTCCTCGAACTCCTCGGTCATGGCCTGCATTCGGTCATGGAATGTCCCCATCCGTTCCTCTACGGCTCTGTCTCGGGTCTCCATCAATTCATGCTGTGAGTCAAGTCGCAGGACGGCATCAGCGATCTGAGTCGAAAGGGTGGGTCGCCTCAGTTCTTCCTATCTCGCGTCAAGCGCTGGGCACTGGGTGCCTAACTCGGCCTCTATCACCCACTTTCACTTGCTCCGCCTTGACGCATCCGCCCAAATCGTCTGCGTTGGCCGTCAGGTAGCTCTGATACCTGACTGTCACCGCGCCTTTCTTTTTGCTCGTGTGGCGCCTGGGAACCCGCTAGGCGGCCTTCTCGATGCCTCACTGTCTCTCGAACACTAACAGGGCTTACGGGGCACTCTCCTGGCTATTATTTTATTAGCTACTAAAATACAAGACAATTCGCATAGGCTCCACTTTCAAAGGGCTCAATGCTTACGTGGATCCAACTCGGAGACATAATGAATTAACCGAAGTGAGCCTTGAGGCCCTTTATATAGGATGCTCAAGGGCAATCCTGGTACAATAATGACTAGAGTCCTATATCTAGTCTTCCAAATCCGACCGACGGCCTGATCCTTCCCGCATTAGGAGTCGGTGAGATGAAACTCACATTACACGGCCACACGGTCCATACAGGTAGGAGTCCTCCCGCCTAGAGTCTGTCTCGCCTAGGGAGTCTTCCCGCTTTGAGAACCTTCCCGCTGGGAGTCGGCCCAGCTTAGGAGTCTTTCACTTTGGGATGAGGTCGCTAAGGCAGGAGTCCTGCCCCGCCTAGGAGTCCCTTCTTGCGTAAGACTCCCGTAGGCTGTAAGGGAATCCTTGTTGCACTTCCGGTTAGGATGCTTGCCTTGAGGCTCTACGCCATAAATAGGCGACATTCGCCCCACTTGATTCAGTTTGCCTCCCGAAGTGCCCGTGGGCTCAAAGCGTGAGTCATAGTGACTGACCCTTTGTGCGGCGATCAGGCGGGTAGCGCGCCTTGGCTCATGTGCGTGCTTGGCTCACGCTTTGTGCCTCCGGACACATGTTTTCCCAACCTTGCCTTGCTCGTTTTCCCTTAGGCGGGCCATGGGGCCAAGGCAGCGCCCTCATGCCGCACGGGACTCGTGTTATCTAGTCGAGGGGCTAACAGTAGGCCACTATCCTACCATCGAAAGTTGATAGAGATATTTGAATGATGCGTCGCCCGGCCGCGATGGCCGTCGCGATCAGGTCGAGTTATCATGAATCATCGAGCAAGCGGGCACTTAGCCAGCGTCGACCTTTATCTAATAAATGCATCCCTTCGAAGTCGGGTTTGTTGCCGCATTATTAGCTCTAAATTTACTACGGTTTATAGAGTAGCAAGTACCATCAAACAAACTATAAGCTGATTTAATGAGCCATTCGCGGTTCCACGGTCCCGAATTAGTTCATGCCGCATGCATGGCTTAATCTTTGAACAAGCATGCTGCGGCGGGATCAACCGCGGGTAGCATTACTTGTGCAGCGTCGGAACCGCATGCACCTACCTAGACCTGGTAGATTGTCGGGAGGGCAAAAACGAGCCGTCGTCGATACGCTCTGGCGTCTAGCGATGAGCGGCAAGCTCGGGCAATAGTGTGATCTTTAGATCCATGCCGTGTTAGATTCACTTGTCGAAAACCGCGAGCCATCATCATGGCCCGTTGAAACCCCGCCGCGTGTTCTGCGTGGGAGTACATGGGTACGATGATCGCTTGCAGATCCACACGCCCCCATGGCGAGCTAGATTGGAAAGGCAACATTCGAGAGAAAATTCCGCCGATTGGGAAGGCAACACGGGAACCATTATTCTTAGCGATGCCCGAGAGTTGATTCAAAGCGCTTTGTAGCTAGAATGAGGAGGGACGTGGAGAGCGATAGTTCGTTGCACGAGCAAGGAGCTGACCCACGTGCAAACACCACTCACACGCCATCGGGTTGACTTCAAGATGCACACCGAACCGTGACTATTTGGGGTTGTCTCACAAGAAGCACCGCGGAAGCAACAGTGATGCCTTTAGTACCATTGTAGGCATAGGAAGAATATTAACACTATTTCCGAGCAACCCGGGTGGTTGGTCAGTGACGGGGAAGACAAGCTGGGCAATGGTGCAAGCCTAAGCGAGGTCTAAACCACCATGTCTAGGCAATGAACTATCTTGGGAAAGGCACCGTGTCCTAGGCATGGCATGGTACTAGTAGAGGCACCATGTCCTAGGCATGCACGCTCGGCCCGAGGCACCGTGCCTAGGCGTGTCTGACACTAGTCCAGACAGATGCTTAAGAAGCCCAGGGCACTAGGGAGGAGGCGGGTGCCTAGGCGGGGGCACTAAGCCAAGGAGGTGTACTCTAGGCAGGCACTAAACGAGGAACCTTGCCTGGAGCGGGCACTAAACGAAAGGAACCTTGCCTGGGCAAGGCATCATGGGGAACCACACTGGGCATGTACTTGGCACCATGCCTAAGAGGCATGCTATAGGCGAGGGCTTCATGCTGGGCATGCACTGGGACAAAGACGCAGGTGCCTGGCGAGGCACTAAGCGGAGCACCATGGCCAAGGGAGCGAGGCATGCTTGCAGTAATGGGAGACAGCTGAGTCTGCATGGGCTTGGGAGGCCAGGGCAAGCAGCATGGCGTCTTGAAGCGACGAGTCGACAAAGGCGTGGGAGCTAGCAAGCGGGATCATTGTCTGGTACGTGCGGCAATCGGATGAGGACTTGGGGGTGGAATATGAGCACGCCCATGCCACAGAGTGGCATGGGTGTGTGCACGCCCGGGGGCAGCACGCAAGGCCGCATGCCTAGGCCATGGCACCATGCCTAAGCAGGCCTGGCGGGGCACCGCCACCTGGGCATGCAAGTAGGAGCATCGCGCTGGGCATGCCTTAGGTGAAGGCACCTTGCCTGGAGCAGGGCACTAGGCGAAGGCACCATGGCTGAGCATGCGCTAAGCGAGACAGCCGTGCCACAGGCAAAGCCGGGTGCACAGGCATGGACTGGTAAGCACGTGACTGGGCCATGCACTGGGGCAGGGGCACCTGTCACAGGCATGCACTGGGCGGGTCAGGCATGCTGGGCCGGGGCATACGTCGGGGCATGCACTGGGCGAGGGCACCTGTCGGGGGGGGCATGCACTAATTGGGGCACCATGCCCGGGCAAGGGCACTAAGTAGGGAGCACCTGTCGAGGGCATGCACTAAGAGTAGGGCACCTGTGGGCATGCATTTAGATTCGAGGGCGCCTACGTCTATGGGCATCTGTTGGGCGAGGCACCTGTCGAGGGCATGCACTAAATTTGAGGCACCATGCCCGAGACAAGGCACTGGGCCAAGGCACCACATCTGGGCATGCCTTGAAGTAGGGCACCTGTCGAGGGCATGCCTGTGGGCGAGGCACTTACTGTCGTATCTGTGGGATTTCGAGGGCACCATGGGAGGCAGAGCCTTTAGGCAGAGCACCTTTGTCACAGGCGTGTGCTTAGGCAGAGGCACCTGTCCGGGGCATGCACTGGTAGGGCACCATGCCAGGCAGGCGGGGAACAATAGGGCCAGGTGTCTAGACAGTGCTAGGCCAAGGCACCATGCTTGAGAGCAAGGTACTAGTGGGGCACCATGTGCAGACGGTGGGTGGGGCACCATGTCAGCAGGTGCTAGACGAGGCTGCCATGTCTGGGCAAGGTGCTGGGCCGGGGCTGCCTGTCCTGGAGCATGCACTGGCCAGGGGCACCGTGTCTGGGCAAGGTGCTGGGCCCCGAGGGGGGGGGGGGGGAGGGGGAGAGGAGAGAGCGACGCCTGTGCGACAAGTACTAGGCATGCGGAGGCATGTAGGCGGAGCGGCGTGGGGGGCGAGGGCGTACCTTCGCTCAAGCAACGTGGGGGGGCAACGTGGGGGGGACCGAGAGGCATGCTTGCAGCGCTGGAGGCGATCCGTCCATAGGCGGCCATGGGGCAAGCGGCATGGCATCTTAGGCAAGCGAGTCGACAACGAGTTGCGTGGAAGCGAGTAGCGGGGTCATTGTCTAGCTCTGGCGATCGGATGCCGGGGCTTGTGGGTGGCATATGGGCACGCCCATGCCACAGTGGCATGGGTGTGTGTGCGCCGAGGGCAGCACGCAAGGCTGCGTGCCTAGGCAGATCTTGTTGCCAAACCGCCAAGAGGCAACCACCCCCCCTTAAGAGCAATATAAGCCTTTTAAACAGAAAATGCAGAGGAGACATAGCACATGCTTGAGGGAGACATAATGGCAAATTTTAACCCGGAAAGATTTTGAACCGTTTTTTTGCGATTCGCTTTATAATAATTATACATGGCCCAGAAAAAAAAGAAGAAAAAAATTTGGACATAGAAAATATTTTATTTTTATTTATTTACTAGAAAATAGGGAAAATAAGGGAAAAATAGAGAAGAAAATAGTAAAAATATTTTTAAAAATTCATTTTCACATGGGAAAAATATTGGGACCAGAATTGATCGATTTGAAGTGGAGGAAATATTTTATTTTAATTTATTTACTGAAAAATAGGCGAAAAATAGGTAACGAGGGAAAAATAGGAAAATAGGGAAAATGGGAAAAGAAGAATTGATTTAAGATTTGACTCTTGGAATGCAATATTTTACTATAAAATATTAATATTTGATAATATTTTTAAATGAAAAAGTGATAATTTTAAAATTTTTATACAAAATATAGGAATATAGGAAAACATGGGAAAAGGTATTGAAAAGCATTTTTGTCATGAGAATGATATTTGAACAATGAATGAGGAAGAACAATGGAATAAGAAGCAGGCATGGTTAGGAAGCGATTAAGGCATAGGTGCGAGAAGCCACTGTATGTGTCGGGTCTGATGGCATGGAGGACAAGCAAGGGTTATTAGCACCATCCAATATTTACTTAGAGGCACCTATCAATATTACAAATTACATTTCTTGGCACGATGGGGCGGGTTACGTGGCGTGGCAAGCGCACTAGGCGAGCGGCGCGTCATGGCATGGCATGCAATAGCACTAGGGCGAGGCCCGCATGTCTGGTGCCGGCATGGCCCGCTGCCGTGGGGCCACGTGTCTGGGCATGGCGACTGTGGCTAGACCCCGGGGCCATGTCTGGGCATGGCATAGCACTGGGCCGAGGACCCGTGTTATCTGTCATAGCATGCTGCCATAGCACTAGGCGCCGAGGCCCAGTGTGTCTAGGCATGGCATGCCATAGCACTAGCCCAGAGGCCAGGGCCCAGTGTGTCTAGGCATGGCATGCCATAGCGCGCTAGCCCGAGGCCAGGCCGTGTCTAGGCATGGCATGCCATAGCACTACCGGCGCCGGGCCCGGTGTGTCTGGGCATGGCATGCCATAGCACTAGCCCGAGGCCAGGAGCCCCCGTGTCCCCAGGCATGGAATGCCGCCTTGCGGCCGTGTCTAGGCTGTGGCATGCCATAGCACTAGCCCGAGGCCCCGAGGCTCGGAGGCCCCGTGTGTCTAGGCATGGCATGCCATAGCACTAGGCGCGGAGGCCCTGATGTCTAGGCATGGCGCTGCCATAGCACCTTGAGGCCCCAGGGCTCAGGCCCCAGTGTGTCCCAGGCATGGCATGCCGCCAGCACTAGGCGGCGGGGCCCGAATGTCTAGGCATGGCATGCATAGCACTAGCCCGAGGGCCCGTGTCTGGGCATGGCATGCCATGGCACTAGCCACGGGCCCGTGTGTCCTAGGCATGGCGCGCGCGGCTAGCGGGCCGTGTGTCCTAGGCATGGCATGCCGCAGCACTGGGGCGCGGGGCCCGGGTGTGTCTGGGCATGGCGCCATAGCCCTGGCGCCCGGGCATCGTGTGTATAGGCATGGCATGGCATGGCATGGCATGGCATAACTTGGCTAGGGGCCACGGGTGTGTCAGGCATGGCATGCCCTTAGCACTGGCAGGGCCGTGTGTCTGGCATGGCATGCCGCCAATGGCCCAGCAGAGGCATGTCGTGTCTAGGCATGGCATGGCATGGCATAGCACTGGCAGGGCCCGGCGCGGTATGGAGGCCCAGCGAGGCCCCGTGTGTCTAGGCATGGCATGCCATGGCACTGGCGCGGAGGCCCCCGTGTGTCCTAGGCATGGCATGCCGCTTCTTAGGGCCCAGGTGTGTCTAGGCATGGCATGCAGCATTGTCGCGCGGAGGCCCAGTGTGTCTAGGCATGGCATGCCATAGCACTAGGCGCGGGCCGTGTGTCCTAGGCATGGCATGCCAGCACTAGCGAGGCGGGTGTGTCTGGGCATGGCATGCCATAGCAGACGTGGGCTAGTGTCTAGGCGCTGTGCCATGGCGCTGGGCGGCCAGGGCATGGTGATCTAGGCATGGCGTGCCATGGCATAGGCGCGGGCCGTGTGTCCTGGGCATGGCGTGCCATGGCGCTAACCCAGGGCCAGTGTGTCTGGGCATGTGCCATAGCGTGGGGCGCGGGCCCGGGTGTGTCCTAGGCATGGCATGCCACCGTAACACCTAGACGTAGGGCATGTGGGTGTGTCCTAGGCATGGCATGCCATAGCACTAAGCAGCGAGGCCACGTCATGTCACAGGCATGGCGGCTGCCATGCTTCCGCCAGAGGCCCCGTGTCATTCACAGGCGTGGCATGCCATAGCGGCAGCGGAGGCCGGTGTGTCTAGGCATGGCATGCGCCGCCTTTTCAAGCGTAGAGGCATCGTGTCCTAGGCATGGCGTAATATGGCATGGCATGGCATAGCACC
This sequence comes from Tetrastigma voinierianum, assembly GCA_016808115.1. Classification (NCBI taxonomy): domain Eukaryota; kingdom Viridiplantae; phylum Streptophyta; class Magnoliopsida; order Vitales; family Vitaceae; genus Tetrastigma; species Tetrastigma voinierianum. The sequence continues at coordinate 9,706 of JAEQBH010002228.1, read as the reverse complement.
AGGCGGGGCCGTGTGTCTAGGCGTGGCATAGCGCTGGCGGATGCCACAGGTGTGTCTGGCGTGGCGTGCCGTGCGCTGGCCGGGGCAGAGTGTCCCAGGCGTGGAATGGCATTCATGATGAAATAAACCTCCGACCTAAGTGTGTTTTTGGCTAGGCGAGTTTAATCCCCAGGCGCGGCGTGGCGCTGGCATGGCTGGGCGAGGCCGGCGAGGCATGGGCCGGATCAGGTGTCTGGCGTGTCATGGCGCGGCAGGCGCGCGCATCGCGTCGGGGCGTGCGCGCGCCGGGCGCTGGGCGGGTGCCGCGGTGCCTGAGCGGGCGCGGTGCGGTTCCCTGGGAGGCGTACTGGGCGAGATCACGTGCCTGGGCATGCCGCCGTAGCACTAAGTGGAATCACGGGTACACAAGGCGTGCCGGCGAAGCAGAGGCACCGCGGGTGGCGAAGCGAGCACACGGCGAATCACCTTGCCTGGGCATGCCATGACAGGCGAGATCACCTTGCCTAGGCATGCCATGACACTAGGCGAATCGCCTTGCTAGGCATGCCATGACACTGGTAGATCACCTTGCTGGGCATGCGCGCATGCTGGCGCTGGTAGGATCGGTGCTAGGCGTGGCGCTGTTGTCATGGCACTGGGTAGAGCGGGTGGCAAGCGAGAGGCACGTGGGGGCGCGGGTGCCGAGCCATGACACTGGGCCGTGCTTGCCTAGGCATGTCATGGCACTAGGCCGAGGCACCGTGCCCATGCCATGGCACTAGGCAGAGCCGCGTGCCCGTCTCTGCAGTGGCCTTTGGTAGGGCACGTGCCCGTGCAGCTGTAGGCCCAGAACAGCATTGCCCAGGAGGCGTGCCTTCAGGCGGGGAACGCAGGTCGCCTTGGCATGTCATGTATGGCGAGGCACGTTCGACATGCCCTTGCACTAGGCGAGCACCTGTGTAGGCATGGCATGTCACTGCGACCATGGCACCTGTCGTGAGGAGCCTTGGCGGGGCCTGTTGAGCATGTCGCGGCGCCAGGCGAGCAAAGTGTCTATTCGCTGGCACGGCGCTGGCAGAGCACCGTGTAGGCAAGCACTAGGCTGAGATCAGTGCCGGGCGTGTCGTGGCGCCGGCCGACGGCGTGCCCCGGGGCATGTCATGGCCGCTGGTGAGCGCGGTGCGGGCATGTCATGGCAGGCCCGGGGCATCGTGCCTGGGCGAAACCTGGCCCGGATCAGGTGCCCCCAGGCGTAGTGTGTGGCACTAGGCCCGGGCGAAGTGGTGCGCTGGCAGAGCCTGGGCCGAGATCACGTGCTGGGCGTGTCGGCGCTGGGCCGGCGCCGTGCTGGGCGTGTCGTGGCGACTGGGGCGGGCGCGCTGGGTGTGGCAGCCGGCGAGGGCGCGGGTGCTGGGGCGAAGGCATGGTAGGGACGCGTGCCTGAAGCGACCGCCTTGGCCGGGGCAGTGGGTGCTCAGGCCGCGGCCCTTGGCCCGGGGGTAGCTGTTGCCTCAAGGCCTGACATGACCGGGCATTGTGCCTGGGCAACAGCCGGGGCATTTGTTGTGCTGAGTGAAAAGCCGCTGGCCAGACCTTGGGTGCCTAGGCATGTCGTAACTAGGCCGAGATCCACGGGTGCCTAGGCATGGCACTGGGCCGGATATCCGGGTCTGCCTGGGGCGTGGCACTGGGCCGGTCGCGGTGCCTAGGCATGCCATGGCGCTAGGCGAGCCGGCCGCGTGAGCTAGGCATGTGTCACGACCGCTGGCCCGGGAGAGGAGAGGCGCGGCTGTCCCAGGCCGTGCCCCAGGCGGGCGGCGCGAGCCAGCCTGCCGTAGCCTTGGGTGGGGGCCGGGTGTCTAAGCATGGGCCTGGCAGCATGGGAGGCAGCGTGTAATATCATGGGGGGGTGGGAGGCGGCATGTAATGGCATGGTCGGGCACAAGGACACACCATGCCTCGAATGGTACACCACGTGATCGAGGCAACATGTCTACGATGGGCCGCAGCCACGGCCAGGGCACCATGGCATGCGGGTATTTTAGCGCCAAGTGGATTCTGATGCAGGTCAGCTTGTCTTGATTCCGAGCAAGGCAATCAGCATTGCAATCGCTTCTGTTCGTTGCTTTGTTCTCGCATGCTATCAGTGGCCGGAGAGTTTGTTAGCCGGTCGAGGGCCTCGGTGCCGGTGCGTTCGAACCTCTTGCCAGTCGGAGGGACGAAAAGGGGAAGCGGGTGGATCGGTTGAGGAGGCGAATCGGGCGACATAGAGCACGAGATCTCGGTGGATCGTGGCGGCAAGGCCACTCTGCCACCTGACACCCGTCGCGTATTTAAGTCGTGCACGCAAAGTTCTACGTCGCTCGGTCGAATAATGCTTCAAAATGGCCCCACGGTTTGTCCACGCGAGGACGACCAGGACACGCGCGTGCCTGCGGTAGGGCTGCGGTCGGCAATCAGGCGGCAGGCGCGCGCGTCGTTTCTAGCCGGTCGGCTTAGGCGTTCGATCGTAATCCGGCGCCACGGTAGCCAGCCAGCTTTCAACCAAGCGCGATGACCAATTGTATGTGCGAATCAACGGTTCCTCGTACTAGGTTGAATTACTATTGCGACACTTTGTCATCGGTAGAGATTAAAACTAACGCACGTCTCGGCGGTCTAAAGCGACTCACGTTCCGCATTGGTGGGTGAACAATCCGGCCGCGAGTGGTCTGCTTCACAATGATAGGAAGAGCCGACGCCGAAGGATCAGCAGTGCTGAGCGGCTTGGGCATACGAAGCAGTTATCCGCAATGGTAACTTTTAAGCACCTCTAGCTTCAAATTCAGAAGGTGCAAAGGATCGATAGGCCACGCTCCGCAGTTTGTGTTCGTGCGGAAATCGAGAATCAAGCGAGCTTTACCCGCGCACCGTTCCACACGAGATTTGCGATGCCGTTGGGCTCGTCTTAGGACACTGCGTTATCTTTTAACGGATGTGCGCCCGGCCCAAACTCCAGCGACAATGTCTTGGCGGATCGGCAGCGCGGCGCGCGGGGTCAAAGGAGGGATGTTCCCGCCTCCGATTCAGATTAAGTAAAACTGCGTTAAAGTAGTGGTATTTCACTTTACGCGTTTAAACTCCCACTTATCCACCACCTCCATTCATTTCACAAAAAAAAGTCGGACTAGAGTCAGCTTCAGCGAGTGCTTCTTTCCCGTGATTACGTGACCCGTTCCAGGCGTGGTTTTATTGGATAGTAGAAGACGGGGGCGGTCGAATCGTTAATCCATTCCATGCGCGTCACTAATTAGATGGCGGGCATTTGGCGCTGTAAAGTGTAATTATCAGCCGTTTACCGCGCTTGGTTGAATTTCTTCGCTTTGACATTGAGCGTGAGAGAAATCACGTGCGTGAGCATCGCGCGAGGACCATGTAATGCTTTTGTTTTAATTAAGCGATCCAGTTCCCTTGCCATTACCGATTAAAATTCATTGTTCGGCGAAACCCCAGGAGCGTTCGGTCGAATCCCCGACGCGGCGCGAACCGCTCGCCGGCGGGAAGCGGCTGGCGATCCTGCGACGGTAAACGATTCGGGGCCCGGGACCGTGCCCGGCCCTCGAGCGATCCTTTTCAGGGTTACGGATCCATTTAGCCGACTTCCCTTGCCTACATTGTTCCATCGACATTCACCTTGGAGACCTGATGCGGTTATGAGTACGACCGGGCGTGGGAGGCACTCGGTCCTCCGGATTTTCATGGGCCGTCGAGGGCGCGCGGTTCCTGCGACGTCGGTCTCTTCCAGTATTGGACCCCTACCACCTCCGCTGAGCCGTTTCGAGTGGGCGAGTACATTCGCGAAAAGATAACTTCTTCCCGAGGCCTCGGCAGCGTCTCCGGACTCCACACGCGTACCGTCGCGCCCGTCCCGGTTCGGGAATATTGGCGATTCCCGCTACGATGCTACCAGCGTGCGTCTGCGCTATCAGACGAGCTTCCCGTCTCTTAGGATCGACCGCCCATGTGCAGTGCCGTTCACATGGAACCTTTCCCCCTCTTCGGCCTTAAAGTTCTCATTTGAATATTTGCTACTACCACCAAGATCCGCACGGCGCTCGCCCGGGCTCGCGCGGGTTTCGCGACCGCGCGCCTCACTCATCGAGGCGGCCTTTCGGCCCAGTAGGGTACTCGGTCGCGTAACAGCGCCATCCATTTCGGAGGCTAGTTGAGTTCGGGTGAGTTGTTACACACTCCTTAGCGGATTTGACTTCCTGATACGTCCTGTGTCTTAATCGACCAGCACCCTTTGTGGGTTAGTTAGCGCAGTTAGACACCGTATGGCAAACCAGGTTCATCGCTTGTCCCTTGATTCCTTACCGTAAGCGCGAACTCTGATTCGTGGCCAGCTCAATGGAGGCGGCCCAGTGCCGTCCTACCTATTTAAAGTTTGAGAATGAGTCGAGGCGTTCGCTGATGCCCTCTAATCATTGGCTTTGGAGTAGAACTGCCCGTGAACTCCGGCTATCTGAGGGAAACCGGAGGAACCAGCTACTAGATGGTTCGATTGATCTTTAAGCCCCTATACCCAAATCAGACGAGCGATTTGCGTCCCGGTATCGGCTGCGGGCCTCCACGAGTTTCCTCGGCCGCCCCGCTTCGGGGCATAGTTCTACCATCTTCCGGGTCATGAGTATGCTCTCCACTCGAACCCTTCGGAAAGATCAAAGGTCGGTCGTGATTGCACCCCTCGAGGATCCAGCGATCAGCTTCTTACGCCTGCGGGTTTACTAGCCCGTTGACTTCGCTATCCAGACTCAGCAGTCCGTGTTTGAGAGCGGGTCGAATAGAACGTGGCCACGGCGCCATAAGCGCCTGGTGCAGCTGCGCCGGGGAAGTGCGCTGCATTCCACGGTCGGCGGCGGCGTCTCCCACGGGTATGGCTACAGCCGGGCTTGGGTGTCGCCCGAGCCCCGTGGATCCAGCGCCGGTCGATCGGCGGACCGTGGATCGCCGTTCCACACATCCGGCAGGCGCATTCGCCGGCCCCATCGGCTCACTCCCGACAATTTCAAGCACTCTTTTGACTCTCTTTTGAAGTCCTTTTCATCTTTCCCTCGCGGTACTTGTTTGCTGCCGGTCTCTCGCCCGTATTGCTTGCAGACGGAATTTACACGCCCGATTGGAGCTGCATTCCAAATGCTTAGGCTCGTCGGCGGCCTCGTGGTGCGACGAGGGTCGAACCTGACGGGGCTCTCACCCTCTCGCCCCTTCCCGGGGACTTAGGCCCGGTCGCCGCTGGGGGCGCTTCTCCAGGACCTACAGACCGGACGGCGGGGTGCCCGGATTCAGCGGGGCTTTCGGATTTGCTCGCGGATTACTGAGGAATCCTTGTAAGTTTCTTTTCCTCAAACGATATCTTAAACTGTGGGTGTTCACTTTGACACAGAGATCTATTGTCGGGAGTTCTCGGGCCTTCGTGGTGCCAGCCCGAAGCGCCCGCGCCCGACATGAAGTTCTCTCCTTCCTCCCTCTGGAATGAGGAAGATGAAGTTCGATTCAAACCACCGCTTGTCGGCGTACATATGCGGGTCAAGGTGCGAAAAGCGACGCCACGGGGCGATGTTATGAGGCCATGTCGTAACCGGAGGCGCTTTCGTAGGAAGGGTGGAGGGGCGGCGTATATACGTGTGGCGTAGCGCCCGGCGGGCGAATGCCCTCGACCTAATGGCGTCGGGCGCGACTTGCGTTGAACTTCGATGATTCCGCAGGGATTACGCGAATTCACCAAGTATCGCATTTTGCTCGTTCTTCATCGATCGAGCTACAGATGTCGGATTCTTAGAGTCGTTTTGTGAGTTAAGCGACCGCCTTCCAGCCACGTGACGGAAGGCGTGGTTATTCGTTGTATTGTCCTTAAGTTTCCCACGCCCGGGGTTCGTTCAGTGGACCAAGGAAAGTCTGGCCAGGCCACCCCGTACGGGGCAAAGGGAAAGGCTCGCGAGGCCTGGAGTCCATCGAGCGGAGTGGAGGGCTCACGCGCTGCCCTCGGCGGGTTGTTAAACACGCGTGTTGCGGTCGTTGGTCGATGATTCGACAATGATCGCCAGCGGAGTTCACTAGAAACCTTATTCGACTTCTCCTTCCTCCCAAATGATAAGGTTCGGTGGACTTCTCGCGACGTCGCGGTGGCGGAACGCTCACGTCGCCCTTGTCGGGCGCTGCGGGGCCAAATTCGTCGGTAGGGGCGGCCAGGCGGTGTGTACAAAGAGCGAGGGCGTAGTCAACGCGGTGATGACCAGCCCACTGAAATTCCTCGTTGAAGACCAACAATTGCAATGATCTTATCCCCATCACGATGAAATTTCAAAAAGATTACGGCGGGCACGTCGGCGAATATGAACTTCGTTGAATACATCCCCGGTGTAAGCGGCGTGCGACCCGAGAGCATCTAAGGCGTCACGGACTGTTGTGCCTCCAAACTTCCATGGCCCTGCGGCCATAGTCCCTCTAGAAGGCGGCTGCGGAGGATCACCTTCGCATAGCTAGTTAGCGGGTGAGGTCGTTCGTTAACGGAATTAACGAACAAATCGCTCGCTTGACTAAAACGGCCATGCACCACCACCCGCTAGAATCGAAAAGAGCTCTCGATCTGCCGATCCTTACTATGTCGGACACGGTAAGTTTCCGATGTTGAGTCAAATTAAAGCGAGGCTCCCTCTAGTGGTGCCGTCAATTCCTTTAAGTTTCAGCCTTGCGACCATACTCCCAGGACCAAAACTTTTGATTTCTCATAAGGTGCCGTGAGTCTACAAAGCAACATCATGATCACACAGTGGCATCGTTTATGGTTGAGACTAGGAGGACGGTATCGATCGTCGCCGAGCGACTTCGTTCTTGATTAGTAACATCCTTGGCAAATGCTTTGTGATGTTAGTCTCATAAATCGAAATTTCACCTCGACTATAATCTGAATGCCCCAGAAGCGTCACTTGGTAATCATTACTCAGATCAGAGCGACACAATGGGGCAAAAATCTGCATGGTATTTATCCATGCTAATGTATCCATAGCGTGGCTTGCTTTGAGCACTCTAATTTCTTCAAAAGTAACGGCACGGAGGCCGCGACCGGCCCGATTAAGACCGAGGAGCGCATCGCCGTTAGAAGGACAAGAGGACAGTTGCACACCGTAAGAGCGGACCGGCCAAACCCCGTCAAAAGTCGACTCGAGCTTTTGCTTCGACAACTTAAATATACAGCTATTGGAGCTGGAATTCAGCGGCTGTGGCTGGACTTGCCCTCCAATGGATCGTTAAGGAGTTTAAGATTGTACTCATTCCAATTACGGACTGAAGAGCCGGTGTTGTTGTTTATTGTGTCACTACCTCCGGAATTAATGGGGTTGGGTGTGAATTTGCGCGCTCTTTGCGGCTACCTTGGATGTGGTAGCCCCGTTTATGGGGCTCTCTCCGAATCGAACCACTAATTCTCGGAGTCACCGTCGATACCTGGTGACCTTTATCACACCATGAAAGTTACTCGTGTGCGGCGCTAGGAGCAGCTAGGCCGACCTTCTCGATGCCTCACTATTCTCCTGAACCCTTTGGGGCTTACGGGGCCTCTCCCCAAACTCGTATTTATTAGCTACTAAAATACAAGACAATTTCGCATGAAACCCCACCTCGGGGCTCGATGCTTTTAATGGATCATCAGAACCTTAATGATTAACGAGTGAGCACGCGGTATTTATATAGGATGCTTTCGAGGGCAATCCTAGTACAATTATGACTAGAGTCCTACTCAACTGTCTTCAATCCCGTGGCTTAGCCTGATCCTTCCATGTTGGGTCGTGGATGAAACTCCACGTACCTGGCCTGATTCCCACCACGAGTAGGAGTCCTCCCCCGCCTAGGAGTCTGTCTCGCCTAGGAGTCTTCCCGCCTGAGAGACCTTCCCGCCTAGGAGTCCAGCCCGCTTAGGAGTCTTTCACGCCTAGGATGAGGTCTGCCCGCTGGGAGTCACACCCGCTGAGTCCTTCTTGCATATGGGGCTCACTTAGGTACATGGAATCCTTGTTGCACTCGGATTAGGATGCTTGTGAGCTCTGCCCATAAATAAATGACATTGGCTTGATTCCGTTTGCCTCAGTGCTGCGCCCGGGCCTGCAGCGTGAGTGCGTGGCGACCAACGTGTTCCGGTAGGGTGCTTGGCATGAAATGTGTGGTGGCGGCCGCTTTGCTCGGGACATGTTTTCCCAACTTTTGCCTTGCTGCGTTTCGCAGGCGAAGGCGGGCTGCCCGTGGGGCCAAGCGGCCCTCATGCCGCCTGGGACTGTGTTATCTGGTCGAGGGGTATGAGCCCTCCCCCAGTAAATTATTCCGCGTCTCGTTGACTTATTACTTTCCTCAGGATCCCGGTCTTCAAAAAGCGCGATCATAGCACCCTTTTCCCGTTGCACTCGCGTGATCGCTTCAATGGATAAGTGCACGGTCCGCCATTCTTCAGGTTCCATCTTCCTATCTGCGGGATCCTTGCCGATCACTGCGAACTTCGACTCTGCTCATAGGCGGGTTGGCTTTGCTGCACTACGTCGGGACTAGGATCCTTTGTGATAGGCCCCGAGGAAGCTTACATGGAATGTCGAGTTGAAGCTAACCTCTGGTGCCCAGTTTGGCAAACCACGTTCCCTATCGCTTCACAACTTCAAAGGTCCATCGTATTTGAATCAAACTCTTTGGCGTTTATTCCCGATGCCAGATGCAGGGTTCCTTCCAACGAACCATCTCCCCTTGCTCAAATTCGGTCACCATACGTCGCATACTTCTTCATGCGTCTGCTTGCCTTCTCTAGGGTCTCTAAAGCTGTCGACAAACGGGACTCTGCCTGCGCAAACCATGCGCCCGGTGCCGCGCTGCGAACTCCGCCTTTCCGTCGGTTGCTCTGTGTTGATCACGATCCGGCGTGGTGGGCGGCGCCGGTGCTGCACCGAAAGGGCTCGCCACGTGGTGAACCCATTTGCGGATTGTGGGACAAGCGAGGGGCGGCTCGAGTTCAACGATTTGGGGGCGTGCGTGGCGCAAATGCTCTTCGATCAGTTTATTCTACCCGTAGAATCCATCGGTCGAGGGGTGATTCATGATGAAACTTTTTGTCTGTACCCACATCTTGACGGCTCTTTAAAGCACTTTGCTAAACCGCGTGTCTCGGTGCACTATATTGAGCATCTGAAGTAACTGCGTCTTTGCCCCGAAGAAGATCGTATTGCCTGCCAGTGGACCTCCTGTGGGCAGGATGAAGGCAGCGTGCGCTAGGAGAACACAATCTGCACCACCAAAAGCCCGATCCAGAAGCCATCTGCCGAGCCCGCGGTAAGTCCATGCGATACACCACGCCATAGCTTCTCGGCGGAATGGGCAGAGTGCGTAGCGCAATCACGCTTTACTTCTTCAGCTCGATCTTGTCAACCTGACAAACATGGCATGTCTTGACATATGCTTTACCGCGTCTTCCCTTCATCTTAGGCGATAGAAAGGCGTGCCGACCCAATGCAAAGTTCTTTCCTCTCCTGGGTGACCAGCCCATCTCGTATCAGAACTTCACTAGCGGCTCTGTCTCGACTTGCTCGAAGGCACATAAGCTTCTCCTCTGGCGATGCGTAGCTGTTCAAGACGATGTCGCCTCGTGGTGCCATCTCTCACTGCTCTACCGACTTTTGATACGTTGAGGTCTTGTGCGGCTTCAAGTCCTAAC